>JAOTRI020053021.1:0-17402 GCA_028564885.2 Zoanthus sanctaehelenae
AAACACAATCCCTGGGTACTACACAACGTGGGATGTTTCCATGGCAATGCCTAATATGGATTAGAGAAAGCTAATTGGTTGTTTTGATACAAAAAACTCGAAAAACCTCCTGGAAACGAAAGGGTTAATTGTTTTTAAAATGGTTTTCTTGTTTATTTAAGTATATATTTGTATATATAGTTTAAGTTTAAAAATGAGAAGATTGATCAGGTTTTGGACATATATTGATATATAAAGCGTTTTCTGATTGAGAAACCATTTACCTTCCAGACTATGTAAGTCTTTTAAAAAAACTAAGATGGGAATTCGTGCATATGGTGATTTTAAGCTTCTAAAACGGGCATAAGGGCCATTATAACATACATATGCATTCTCTAATTGTTGCTTCACATTTAAGTCACATCCACGAGTGTTGGGCATAGGGTCACTATCTTGTATCTATGCATTTTATACTTGTTACGTATCATCTAAGTCGCGTTCCACAAGTATTAAGTTTTACTATATCGTATAAACATGTATTTTCAGCATGTGATTGTGTGTTGGGTAATACTCCATATGGTAATGGATCAGTGTGTAATATGACCAGTGGCCAGTGCACATGTAAACCGAAGATTGCTGGTAGAAGATGTGATCGCTGCCATGAAAATGCTATTAATACAACACATGGGTGTGTTGGTAAGTGTTGAATTTCAAGATTTATCTGTGAATCGATTCATAACATAGCTGTAAAAACAATGAAAGCTTAAACAAATGGTTTACATCGAGGGTTTCATCGATTGATTAACAGAAGAAAGAGGTTCGACTATACAAGAGAAAGAAAACCAAGGGCTTCATTCTAGTTTTCATAAATTTGCTTGAAATGATCTAGAACAAGAGAACGACACACGCTATTCGAGTCGCTCATTAGCAGCTTTTTTTACTCTGACCAAAGTCAACATTTGGTTTATTTCATTGTATATCGACATTCACTCAGTCACAATCAAGGAAAATTCACTTGACTTGCATTTTAGACCTTACCTGCAAACTGCACTAACCTATAACCTGCATCATGCAGATCAAACCCTCCATATTAAGACAAAGTTATGCGACATTTGGCAGCTCTCGACAATATTAACACGTAAACTTGTTTATTGCCGTAAAGTAAAGAACAGCAATCAACCCTGCCTTTGTACAATACCTGCGATAATTGCAAAAAAAATAATCCCATTTAGAAGTAGTAAAAAGCTCTAAAAACACTTCCCGTGTTGAATTGACACGGATATGAAGCGCGTTGACTCAAACAATCACCATTTCCATTATTAATTTGTGTGTAGACCTTCTGAGCAAGAAGTTCATTGGACGTCAGTTTTTAGAACATTTGAAAAAAGAAACTGTTTGAAACTCTTCTCAGTCTGTACAAAGCTTCTTTCCAAAACCTTGTTATCAGTAGTCTTTTCATTAAAACTATGTGCGCAATGACGTCTGGGTAATTTTCCCAAACGCGACATGATAGATAGATAAATAGATAGATAGATGGATGGCCTACCACAGGTAGCCCGAGTAATGATACAATTTATCTCAATTCATTATTTCTGCCTATCAAAGATAGACTTAATGAATTGTCACTTTATTTAGAGTTTCGTCATCTCGTTCAAAATTTGGGGTTCTTCTAGTTATATTTTGCAGTAACTATAAACACTTATTTATTGTAAACTTTTTTTCTTCCATTTTTTTTAGATTGCCCTGAATGCTATCGCCTACTGCAAAGTGAAGTTGAGATTCTCCGAAGAGATATTACATCTATTCAAATTATCATGGAACGACTAAAGAACGGTTATATTGGAGACTTGACGTTTGCTCAGCAGCTAAACAATTCCATAGGTCAGATTGGGTTGCTAGTAAAAAAAGCCGACAACTCTTCTGGAATAGAACGCGGTCTGTATGAACAACTAATGGCCATGAATCAAACTCTCTATGATCTTGAAAATGCCTTGAAAGATACTATCGAAAATGGAACAATTGCACTAGAAAATGAAACGCGTGCAATACGTGCACGTTATAACAGCATAAGCGATATGATACTCCTGGTCAACCGTACGATACAGCAGAGTTATAACATACTTAATACTTCTGTTAAGACTGGAATTAAAGAAGTTGAAGAACTTACAAGGTTATTATCAAAAAATGTAAATAATATTAAGAAAATGGCAGATCAGTCTTTACTTCATGCACAAATCCAGAACCAAAGTAATGTTGTTATCGTATCTAGAGTAGAATCCAGTAGTAATCTTGTTAATGACTCAATTCAACTATCACTTGATGCGGCTCAAACTCACAATCGCACTTTAGTTATGATTGAAACGCTTAAGGAAAATACAAGCAAAGTAAACACATTTGGAAAACAATTACGTCATTTTGTGAATCAGTTGTACAACAATGCGACAAGGATTCTGAATAGAACCTCTGGTGTGTTAATGGAAGTACGTACCCTCAACCCAGATAATAGTCACGCTGTCTCGCAACTACTTTTGGCTACAAAGTTGGCTTCAGATAACGCCACGGATTTGACTTCAAGAATCGAGGAGCTCACACAACAGCATGCAAATCTAACTTCCGAAATCAAAAGATGCAGCACGCTAGTTCAACAGATGATAAAAGGTGTGAACAATTCTGAAGATACAGCTAAGGAGACTCTTCGCAAGGCTGTAAGTGCTCGCAGTAAGGCTACTGCAGCCATTGCTGTAGCTGAGAAAACACACAGTGACGCAAAAGAAATGTTAAAGATTCTAAGAGAGTTTGTAAATCAGTCACGACAAGCACAAGATCTGGCTCAACAGGCACTCGCAGAGGTCAGCGATGCCAACAAGACTAGTATGGAAGCAATTGCACAAGCCCATGAGGTGCATTCCACTATACAGAGAGCAGTGGAATATGCCTTGCGGTCATTGTCTATGGCAAAGAAAGCAAAAGATACATCAAACATTACACATCAGGTTGGTCACTTTCATAAAGCTCTAATGTAGGGCTAACACTCTAGACGTCTGGTGTTTCAAACTACTTAAATAGCATTATAAACAGTTCAACCTTGAGTTGTCTAACATAAGTGTTATGGTATATGTTACATATATTTCTCTTACAAAGCGTAATTCAACTTTCAATGTTGGAATTAGGTGACGATCATAAATGTTCTGTCTTGAGGTATCTCAATTAACTCTTGTGATTATAAGTGACTTATTTTTTAGATAAAAGCTAAGGTCTTGCAACGTACGATGTATGGCGACGAGCTCAGTCTCCTGGAATCGTCTAAACTGCGTGTTGTCGTATATGTTGTATGCCACCGCCTCGTTAGATAAGCTGGTAAGGTACCAGTCGATCGTATTGGAAGCTCGGGTTCTATTCTTGGCGGGACCAATACTCATGCTCTTACTATAATTATGACATAAAAAATATTAGAGACCTTTAGATTCTTGGACGAAGACAAGATTTTAATGCGTGCGCGCTTTTTCCAGCATAGTCGTTCTCGAGAGTACGAATGTTCGATGAAATCTCGTCCTTTCCACAACAATTTGTAAATAATCTTGGCACTGATTTGTATTATAAACAATAAATTCTAACTTCTCTAACGAACGAGCAATACTCAGAAAAAATCTGAGTCCATGACGGGAATCGAACCCACGACCTTCCGAACACCGGGCGGACGCTTTATTCACTGAGCTACAAGGACTCTTAGGAGAGCGAGGTCATTTGTTACGTTCTTAAATAGACTCGTGAACAGAATCCTCTGTCTCAAACAAGCCCTCGTCATGTTATATTCGCCATAGCCACCATTTCAAGGACAGCTCAATAATACGGAAGGTCGTGGGTTTGATTCCCGTCATGGACTCAGATTTTTTCTGAGTATTGCTGGTTCGTTTGAGAAGTTACAATTTATTGCTGATCGATAAGGGACGCATATCTGATTCTAACACACAATACTTCATGATGTACCACCGTGAACACATACGAATATTGTTTATCGGGCCGAGCCAGAATATTCTTATTTTCTGGCCGATTTTTTGCTGAAAATATTCTTACGAATATTGTTAGTTTCTGGAATATCGTTGATATGGAATTGCCGTTTTTAAAACGAATTTGCTATCGAAGAGTTTCAAACTCAAAGGTGATAAATCTGTACATGGTTTTGCTATTGGGGATTAGAGTGCGATTGCATTCAAAATTAAATTCTTAACAAGTTCTGAGCCTCAGAATTCAGTCTCAACCCTTTTAGTCCCAGGTTAAATTCTCCCAACTTGAACTAACACTTTTCATTGAACAAGTTTGAGAGAATTTTGCTTTTCATCTTCTTTTGCTTCGTTTGATCAATTCTCATTTTCTCATTACTAAATGTTTCATTTTATGTATGCTATATAAGGAGAAGTTAGATGCTGATAACCGATTGGGACTGAAAGAGTTAATTTACCTTTAAAATTTGGCCAGTTTCAGCGGCCTCAACATTCGTATAAAATAGAGAGTGTATACGTTTAGTTGATTTAACAATAAATCGCTTTTATTCATATACATGGAATTGCAGGAATGTTTCTTTAAATCTACTATATCTAAAAATTAATCATTGGTCATTCTTTATTTTAACTTTTGTTCAAGTCCACCTTTTCCATTTTATTAGTATTTTAGACGGAGTAAATCAGGTAACAGTTCGGAAAAGGTCGGTTAATGAGTGCATTAATAAACTTCCCAAAACTTTCATGGCAGCGAGAAGTTTCAAACAACTAATCTGTACTTTGTACAGTAATATATATAATGTGCTACATTTGAACGAAAAGTGAATCGCTGTAGGTGTACGTTATCGCCCAGCTTCGCGTGGTTCGGGTGAGAGTCGGCAAATAAATTTAGAGTAAAGGGTAAGGAGCACGTTCTTGTAACGTATAAAAGTTTGGGATTTACCTCTATCGTGCTAGCTACTGCAGAGTTAAGTCCTTTTTCAAGAGTTTATGTGCATGGTGGTTTAAAGGATTAAAATACAAATGCATTTATGCTGAAAATACAACAAGGTTTATGTATCTTATTGAGTTTCTTTGTGCAAATATACCCCCTGAAAGAATAAAAGAAATTAAAGTCCACAAAAAGTTTATTAGTTCTATAACACCTACAATTAAGTTCTCCCACGAAGTTTAGAAAAGAACTTTTAAATAACATAATTTACAAATATGTTTGTTATAAAAGATCTTATAGACTTCAATGAAGTAAACATTGGATGTTCAATGAGTAATTTGAGCTAAGTGAGTGGCTTGAAAACACGAACTTTGCGAAAATCAAATAGCTTTAGACTTGCTATAAGGATTTAGGACTCGTGGACGGGTTTAAGGCTAAAGTAATTGGCGTGCTAATTAAACAATTACATGCTATTCAGCTCACAAGGACGGCTAACCTCGTTTGACACGAAGGCTTTGCTACACATATGTCAAAGCAAAACGAAATCCGCGAGACTGTATAACAAAACATTGTCAGCTGTTGGGATTTCCATCAAAATGGTTTGTGTTAGTTTGGTGAAATATTTTTCAGACAATTTCAAATTGTTCTTGTGCCTAAAACTGAATTGGTAGTGATGTTTTGAGTGTTAATATAAAGAAATTAATCGATTTACAAACAGATGGCCACGCAGTGATAAACTTTAACTCGCGGAAGTGTTAGTCAAGATTTGCTCTCTGTGGGCTGCTAAAAACGTATGCCGGTTTAAAAGGATAAAAAATTAACCATTGACCATTTCAATATGTACTCCAAACGTCAATATGCTTAGGGCAAGTTCAAGTGGATTGTTCAAAAAAAGAGTAAGCATGACTATTAGAGACTTTAGAGTAATTCGCTGGTAGTGAAACAGCCCAATTGACGAAACGGAATTCAAAAGGATTAAGACTCATTTGATCTGCACCAAACCAAACTTTTAAATTACAGAGGAGGAGCTGAGATTATCAAAATTGTCAATCACAACCCAGGTGGGAGAAATTATCATTGCTTCAATTACTTACGAGATATTGACAGTAAATATATCGACGAAGATTGGTAGCCCATTCGGCGTAATTGACCTCGTCGGCTGTGTTTCTTTAATCAAATTTCAATTAAATCTCTGCCACTTGATTGGTCCATGGCGCCGGAGCTGTCAGTTTGAAGTACGAGTTTTCCTTGCAAACAAAACGTTTCTTATGACGTAACGAATTAACACTTTAAGTAATTCGAAAATCCTTTTTGGCTACAAGACGCCCTGCGAACAGAACATATCACTCAGTCAGTAGTAACTGCAGGTCCCTGAACATCGATTGATGATTTCGGTACATCGAAAAATTTTGTATATGTCAATTTAAAAATTAAGCCTCAAAAAGTTTCTTCAGTAAATCTACAATTTGGTGCTGGTGAGCTTGTTGAAAAGTTGTGTTTCTATGAGCTCAACACCAAAAATGACCTCCGGATTTAATTCGGCTTTTTCTATTGATAACATACTTGCACGGCCAACATACAGAAGATGTACACAGTATACTATACCACACCCGTGCTCATTTGTCATTCCCTCGCCAGGCTACATAGGTAAGGATGCATTGACTTCTTTTATCGTGCCATTGAAAATATGATTTTAATGAGTTAAATATTTATTGTTAAAACACACCATACAGAAGGTTAAAAAAAACCCACAAATTGTATATTTCTTTCTTTTGACATAAGCACTTTGGTTTAGCTTTAAAGAGCTCTAATTCTAAAAGTAGTCAAAATTGATCTTGTTTGTTAACGCCGAAGTCTTAATTTGTTGAAGATATAATTTTAGGAGAAAATGGATTAATCTAATGTGTATAATTTGCACTTTCCGAACATATGGTCTACAGCGGGAATTCGACTCAACGTGCTCTCTTGCTGCCCATTTCACTAAAAGCCAAAAGTATGTGAAAACTTCTTTAGTTAGTGTTTTGAAAATGCAATCATTTTTTACAGCTGCTGTGAGTTTTCCTAACTATGGGGATTTTTTGCGTTCACAACCAAAGAGAAAACGAAGGCATCGTACAATATTCACAGAAGAACAGCTAGAGCTTTTAGAAGGCACTTTTCAGAAGACACACTATCCAGACGTATTATTAAGAGAAGAGCTCGCGATGAAAGTTGACCTCAAGGAAGAGAGGGTTGAGGTATAATCATTACATTAAGTCTTTGTCAAGATGATTCGAAATTCAGTTTGTAATAAGTAGGAAAGTAAGAGATATCTCGGTAATACCTTGGATAAGTATGTATTAAAATCTTATATTTAAGAGAGCAAGTATTTTTTTAAAGGTATTTTAGGCAACTTGGAAGAATCAAGGTTCAAAGTTTTTGTTTTGAATTCAACACTATATTTTTATGGCACTTAAGGAAACAAGTTAAATGAACCTATCACAACACAAAAGCATTCGATTTAAGTTGTCTCATTAACTGTTGTCTCTCGTTAGATGTGTAGTTCTTAAAACTAAAACGCAAAATTATGGCATGTATGTGACTTACTGGGGGACAGCGAGAGGCCGGGGTGCCATTTTGGTGCGGCAATTTCCAGCATTTCTTTGTTAGTGTTAAGCCTTCCACCAGAGGTGAGAATTAGGTGCAACGGGACGAATTGTAAACTTAGCTGCATCCAGACAGCAAAATGAACATAATTTGTATAATTCTTATCCGTCTATGCCACAATAAATTGATTTGTTTTGCTTTTCTTGCCCTTTTCTTCTGTGCAGAGGTTAATCTCAGTAAACACACATGCCAAAATGGGACACCTTTGTCATTGGGTAAGATTAATGGTTCTACACTGACTGGTGTAAATCAAATTTTCACAAATTGCAGTTTAGAATATCATAGTTTAAAATATTGAACAACTGAACATTTTTCAGCAAACAAAAACTATTGCAGTTTTGCCTTGTTATGAATAGCTCTGGCGCTATTCATTTGTTGGGTTGTGTTTCAAATATTGACAATAATAAGAGCTAAATGTCACTCCGTCGCATTCAGCGACAAATAACGCTGCATAGTGATTTATGATATGTCGGCTGGTGGACGCTGTCGTAACAGAGCAGAACAGATACAGTTCTCAGTGCTAATTTTTATCTATGCTTCAAGCAAACTATTTATTTCAGTTCAGGTACTTACAATGATTTCGTTGTGATAATTGCTGTGCTTCCAAAATGTATTTTTGAACATGAAAAAAACTACGAGAAACGGGAATAGTTGCGGTGTTGTGCTCAACCAAAGCAGGATATGAGAGAAAAAACCTTTCATAATTTGCAAGGTGAGTATTGCCTGAAAACTGTATGTGCTGTGTTCTAAAGCTTTTTTAATTGTTGTCAATATTTTCTTTGCGAGATTGGCAAAGAAATGCCGATGAACTCGGCGCCTTCAGTTCCAAAGTGGGAAATTCACACGTGCTAAAACAGCCGCAAAGTCGCCTTAAGAGCAAATATCTTCACACGCGGCCATTTTGATGGTTTTTCACAAATCAGTGTCAAAATTTAAACGTTTCTACAGTTCTATTACAAACACGTTTTGCGTTTGCTTTTTGCGCAACACAAAAGCAAAAAGACATCGATCTTCTTGATGGAAATGAAAGTGATGTCGTTGTATTTTGTGATACTAATTAAGACTATACTCGGGTGGGGTCGTTCGTTTGAATTGTTAAAAATTTTATCTTGTAGTTTGAAACAACTTTAAACCTTTTTACCGTGTTGAGGTCTCTTAGATTATTTCTTTAACAATTTTATTATTAGATGTTTCTATTTTTGTTTGTTAAATTTCTTCTACGGCTTTTGAAAATAAAAGTTTAGTATGTACTTCTTACACTACAACTTCAAGAAGCCATTATTTAAACCCTCTTTTTCTCTCGAGCTGAAAGCATTAAAAGTTGAAGATTTTACTAAATAGAGATTAAATAAAGACTGCTAAGAAACCATATATTTCTCACATCAAAGATTGAACGTAAAATATAAGTTTTGGATGCGTTTATTAAGTTCCTGTTTATTTTGTGGATACTGTTTTGTTTGTTCGGTTTGAACAAGAAAGCTTCGACCGCAGTGGGGCCAGAATTTATAATTATGTTTTGCTCATTCATTGTTCAACTGCGAGCTGACGATGGTACAATACCAATAGCCATTAATATAACTTAACGTAAGAATAAATAATTGAGGCTTAGTTCTTGTGAAAGCTTGTCAAATGTTCCAGAAACACGTTTTCGCCATTTTGCAGAGCGTTCACAATGGCTGCAAACTAAATTAGTGAGTTCAAGTTTTGATTTTGTACTTCAAAAGTTCTAATTGAATGTGCCTAATCAGCAAGCTATATACTCATAATCTTTTATATTTTTCTTTTTATTTAAACATTAATTCAGGTTTTGGTTATTGTAATTTGTCTGTATGAACGGTGAATAGAAAAAAGATATGGCATGAAAATACTCGTGTATTTATAGCAGCTAAGAGTGTGCTTTCTTCATTTGTGAATGTATTTAACCTAAAAGATTTTCTTTTCAAGCATTAGATTATCGTGTTAAATTTATTTATTTTATCATTAACTTAACCATTGAGTTTCGAAACATATGTTAAGGATTTTGAATATTCGAATAATGCCTTGATGACTTACATGCATGCATGCTTGAAGTTGAGCTTGACTTGGCAAAGCTTTGGTAATAGTTATTGTATATAATTGACAACATTTTCAGACGTTACTCGAAATTTCACAACGTCCTTTCTCCATAATCAGAATATCAGTAAAGTTTTCAAAGAAGACCTCGTATTTTTCTTTAATTTAAGACCGATTGAAAGAAAATTCTGTCCGTTTTTGATACATTCACGAACAATGGTGATTGCACATAGTTGCTCAACTGATTTTATTTATGTCAGTTCTGGCAGTAAAATAAAGTAAAGCTGGTACATTTTAGTTCAAAAAAGTATCGGTTGAATACTTTTATCAGTTGTCAATTTTTAACCAAAATGGAAATAAAAGTACAATTCAATGTTCTTGATTCATAAGCTTGAAGGTTCTGTGTTGCCTTCATGAAGAACTGATGCAGTCGTAATTTTCGAGGTTCATGAATGTAGAAAATTAAAATATAATAATAACTTTCTCATAAAAGATTAAACCCCAATTTCATACTTTTTCATATTTTAGTTTGCTTTGAAGATTTGAAGATTAAAACAGAAAATCTTTCTAGCCTGTATATACCATATTTAGTAATTATTGAAAGGAATTGCTTTTCAATGCTTTACAAACAGAAATGAGAAAAAAATATAAGGTGATTAAGGACACCTTTCGAATTAATTTGCAGGTTTAAGCTAAATTATATTGTAACTTTGAGCATAAATTGTTTGAGATTAAGTTTTTGTTCAGCGGAAGAACCACAATTACTCGAAATAACAAGCAACATCCAATTTAAGTTTTCTATATGTACCCTTGTCGCTATTCAAAAGGAAATTGACAAAGATTTTCAGATTTTGTAGGGCAATTAATATTCCGCTACTACAGCTTGGGACTGAGAGCGATCTAATTAAAATAAAGATCCTAAATTCTTAAAAACAGGTTGTAATGTTATGTTTGTTAAGAAATTTTGAATATCAACGTGATTCTTTAGTCTTGAGTGTAGGTAAATCAATGTTTTCTATATTTCCATCATATCATCGAAAAGGCACTTTGATATCTTGTAAGAATAAGATATAAAACATACATATTTGAAGGGGAACCAAACCGGAAATTTCATTACAAAATACATTTTTCGATCGATACGCGCACATTTATGACCTTCCAACACAACTTACAAAAATTTGTAACTTCTATAATTCGATCTTTATTGATATTTTAATCAACTCATTTTTTTGCCAAAAAATGCATGGGGGACTATTATGTGCTTTCGCAAACACGGAGAGATAAACGAACATTTTTAGCAAAAATAACTGTAAACCAAAAGTCAAAACTAATTCATCTATATAACTTGTACAATTTTATCTTTAAAATAGTACATATTTAATGTGTTGTTTACTGCAATGGGCTGCTTTCTTTTCTTCCTCTCGGGCCTCAATACAAATCGTATTTAACTCTTTGATACTATAAAAATTATAATTGTAAAACAACTTGAAAACATTTCACGCTAATATTAATAATGTATACTATGTTAAATTTAAAATCTAATTAAATAATTTTAACGATTCCAGAATAGCTCCTGTTTAAAAGACTTAAAGAATTAAATCTTTCAGTTCAAGGTTATCTTGTGATACACTGCTATGGGCTGACACGTTTAACTTCCCAAATTTTCTAGTTAACAGATCCTTGTAACAGACTTTAATCCAGTCTTACAACTCTCCGTCAAACTAGATCCGGATATCGCACTGAATACCGCGTAGCTGTTAAAATCCTGGAAGTGGAAGTTTATAAAATCCTTTTCCTCGAATCGTTTTTTTTATCCTAAAATTAATAATGAACAACGACTTTGTTTGTTCTTGACCGGATATTAATACAAAAGATTTAATATCAATCTCATAAACAGCATTCCTTCACATAACTCTCTTAATAAGAACGACGCTTTGTGTGACCTCGGTCTCTTGTTGGTTTTCAAAGTTTGCACTGAGCTCCATTGAAATGATGTTTGTTGTTGTTGTTGTTGTTAAAGAAATGATTCACGGTTCGCCAAAAGTTCCAGGTTTTAGCTATAAAGAAAGAAGCACACGCACATAACCCAAATGTTTTCTAAACAACGTCTTCTTTTTTGAAGGTATGGTTCAAGAACAGGAGAGCAAAGTGGAGAAAATTGAAACGTGAACAACAACCAACAAAGAAAAACTTAGACTCTTCAGTAACTTCTTCAAGTGTGGGTAACCACAAAGAAACAGAGAACGACGACACAAGAGGGTTTGAATCGATCAAACTGGACAGTGAGAGTGAAAAACTATCAAATGACTTGTCTCAAACAGATTTAGGCACAAGTTCGTTTGCTCAGGATACGAGTGTGAGCAAACAAAGCAGTCTGTCAGAAAAAATTTTGCTTTGCGAATAATTGGCTCATTTTTGAGCCCTGTTTTCTAATAGTTGAAGTAGTGTATATACTAAAATAGATTGTTGCAAGTGTTTTATAGATTAATATTTATTTTCTAGAATGGAAAAAAAGTACAGTGAAAACCATAGTCAACAATTTTAAACCTTTGCTCCATAAAAACGTTTTTGCTTGTAATTTATTAAATTTTTCCCAACATATTTCTGGTAAATTTTGGCATTGTTATGATGGAGTTAAATTAATTATATAATATACCGTAAGATCGTTTTACAAAAACTGCTGTATGACTGTAAGACGTTTTACGATTCTGCACACATAGTTAAGTTCAGTTGTTTAGCTAGTAGAATTTGCAAGAAAATATAGAAATCATATAGGAATTGATACCGAAAGACAATGCAAACATTTTGATGGCATATGAAAACTTATAAACTACACTGGCGATTCTTTGCTTTGAAAACAAAGAACAGTTATTCATCTACTGCCAACAGTTGCACATCTAAATTTGTTTGAGATATATTTTTCTACACAAAACATCTAAACATTGAAAGCTCTACTTTTAAGATTTTACACTCTAAAAATTATGATTTTAATATTTTTTGCTCCCGTTAACTTTTATTTCCTCGACGAAGTGTCCCAATTTTATATAATTGCTTTAAGTTTTGTAAAATTTTGTAAAATCAATTTAGTTTTATAGATCTTTGATGTGTTTGCTAAATAAACTAGCAAGTAACTCGGTTTCTGCTAAGAGTTGCAACAGCGCATATTATAGTCATAATTTTTATACGGTCGTCTGAAATCATTAATGGAATATTGTAGAACTGTGTTGATTGAAAGATAATTCGCTATTAAAAAAGACTAGCTTGATTATTAAATAATCAAACTCAAAGTTACAGGCCATGGCAGTGTTAAATATGAAAGTCTGAAGAACAGTTCATTATATCCTCCTGTGTTTTTGCATTGGTTTTTGCGTTGAGTTTAAAAGAGCTTCTGAAAAAAATGTAAATAAAATTTTCCTATATTGTTAAGTAAAATGTTTTTTTGCATATATTTATGCTTAGAAATATGTACATGTAAACTGTGTGGATTTTGAAGTTGAATGATTGAACAAGGAGCGAAGGGAGTTGTACAAGCTACAAAGGACCAGACATTTTTAATAAAATGTTTTGTTTTGATCTTGTGTCGCAGGATTTGACCTTGTTATTATAAAACGTGGCAATCCATTTAATTATTTAGCAATCGGATTGAGCTTTTGCTTTTTAAAATTTGTTTAATTTCGTATTTGTTTCTGGTAAACTAAAATTCTGTTGTAACGCGGGGCGCGCCAGCAAGTCGCTGAAAAATTACCGCTTTGTTTTTCCGACTAAGATAATGATTATTTTTTAAAAAAGACTCACTTAAGCTAAATCTTTAGGGCAAAGAAAACACAAATAAAAATTGCACTCTAGTGTTATTCTAACCTTATTATACACGGTATTGTTTTTAAAAAGTACTACTTGTGTTAACTTTCACAATAATTGTTTTTCACACGAAAAAATTTGATTCAAAACTTGAAAATGTGGCTAAGTGTTGTAAGTGTGTAAGAACTTTATTCGTTGCTGCCTCTGTTTTATTTGTATATCTGAGTTTTACTTTTGATACTTTCTCTTACGCGTTCCAGGCAAAACCGTTTGAATTTTACACTCAAGATGTTGATAGATTTATCACCTTGTATCAGCACAAGTCAAGTAATATGATTCACTTTCTTCTTTTAATTCATGAGCTGAGTGTAATCAAAAACAGAAATGGTGATTAACATTTTCAGTAACAAATTTTTTTAACTATTTACCTTTATTCACTGTTCTAAAAAAAAGAACTTACAGGAGTGTTTTCAGGTACTTATAGCAATTGGAATTTAGATGATAATTAATCATATTTATAATAATAATTATATATTCTGCATTAAAGAAACTCGTGCAAGTTAAGATGAGATTGAGTGAATCAATGCTTAATTAAAGTTTACAAATTGTTTATGGAAAAACTTGGGCAGGCATGAACAGTGTCTCTGTATTTCAAAGCCACTGATACTCTGTAAAATTGTTTTCATTATTGTTTTTGTCAGACTGTCTGATGAGTTCCAGCTTGATCTGCTTTGCCTGCAGCACTGACAATCATTTGTTTTTCTTTTTTGATCAATAAAAAAAAACTGAAAAGCTTTTTCAGCATGTGGAAATGATTAAAATATATTTTTTGTCCAGTATGAAAAAGATTAAATTATATTATTCATCTTATTTTTTCTTTGATTCTAAAATGTTTTCAATTTATTATTGACTTTATGTAAAGTCTTAAAATCAATTTTTAAAGTTATTTTAGCAAGATCTCAAAAGATCACCATATTTGACGGAACATTTTCTCTTTTCCCGCGTCATTAGTTATTTTGATACCACGTTTGTTATTTTTCAACCTCTTTCGGAAAGTCCTATGCAAGTGCGGCAAAGAAGTTAAAAAACAGTGATAATTGGCTTAGCAGGAATGACAAATTACCCAGCATATCAGTTGCATTTTTATTCGAGCGACCCTTGTCACTATAATCACACCACCATACAAACAAATCCTCTACACCGATTTACAAACGAGCTCAACATTTATTGACATTAAATAAGTTAGGAGCAAAAATCCTCATCGTTAACTGCTACTTCTTGTTCTCTCGAGAGAAACAGTTCCGGATTTTCATTAACAAATGCATTAATCCTTCATCATTTATGTTATTTTAAAAACCATTACGTTGTCTGGGCCGGCAATGCCAACAGATGGTTTTCAACTTTTCTGCTTACTCATTTCCAGAAATTTCTATGATAAGTCAAAACAAGAAAAAAACTCTTCTGATATTTGCTTAAACAGCTAGTTTTAGTCAATCCTCAATTTTTGTTTTTATCATAAACGTAACCAACAGCTTTTGAAGTTAAACCGACATATTTAAGAGAATGGTATAATATGTTTGTACAAGTACCATTGATAACAAGTTGTCAATCAAACTTTTTACAAAACCCCTCAACTTTTGGCGGACCTATTCTATTGCAAAATAACAATTAAGTTTCGTGTTTCAATATTTTTATTCCAAAAACATATCGATTCCAGTGTTTATTTACTCAGTACAACAGGATAAAAAATTGCCGAGCCGTCTCTGTGATCTACTTTCTTGATGAGAAAAACACAAGATTTTTATCCATAAAAACGACTTGCACAGTTTTTCGGTTATTTTTGCATTTAACGGAGAATTGTGATAGAGCAAAAGATTCTATAATTAATACGTCGCTATAAATATATCTAGCTTTTCTTACGTTTTCCAAAATAAGTTTGAAATCAAATTAGTTTTCTTTATCTGAGAAACTTTGTTTGCGGCTTGCATTTGTTCGCGTCAAAGCGGCAGATTGAATGAAAAATGATGTGTCAAGATTTTAATTGATATAGCCACCAATAATAAGAAATTGCAACAGATTTAGGTCTTCATTTGCGATCATTCCCTTGATAATTACGGCACATACATTAAACCGAGCATAATATGCACTTGCTAATAATCCCAAACAAATTTAGAAAAAGATAAAACATTGAACTGAAATTCCGTCACTCAGCAGTATGAATTTAGGTTTATCTCAGTTCAATTTAATATTAAGACAAAGGCAAAGCCGGGTTTAAAGACGTGAGATATAAAATCGGTTATGACTTCTATTGCATCCAACACTGCCTGGTCGTCAGTCTAAAGGCTATTAAAATTTGATTGAGACAGTATGTACCCTTAGCTCGTGTTTGCAAAGCTAAATCATTTCTTACAAAACAGACAGGTTGTTATTTTTTTAAAACACATTGAACTTTTATTCCATTTTCTCGAATACAAAACAATTTTTAGTCTTATAGCAATTAAAATATCTTAACCCTATATAGACCGGGCTTTTGTGGCCTTCCTGAGACCAGGATTGAGGGCTCTTTAATTTCAGGCCCTTCCCCACCGCGCAAGATGTATGACCGCCAAATTTTCAGATGGTATACATGTGCATCTGAATCTTTTATGTGATTTTGGTGTTATGAAACTTTGATTTGACATCATTATGACGTCATATTACGATTTATTACACGAAATGCCATAATACTATCTCATTTTTGCAAATTTGTGGTATGCATCTCAATTTTTACGTTGTATGTGTCTTAGAATACTAATATGTCTATAACAATTTTTTGTTGTCAATGGTAACAGCACAAACAAGAGATTTGTCGATCTGTATGCTTTGTTCCTTTTACTCGAGGCATGCAAAATTTATATCATAAAGCAAATAAAGAAGCCTAAGCCGTGTATTAGACTGTGATAAAGCACTCTAAACATTTGAGAACACGGGGGAAATGTAGAAAACACGACGGTCAAACCTTCATTAAACATGTAAGGGAGGATGGAATAAATGGTTCGTTGAAACCTCCTCCGTGATTTTCAATATTGCTACAAAACGGACACCCTCTTTTAAGGAATGCTTAGCCCTTGTTCCAAAATTAACTTCTTATATACATTTCTTTTAATTACAAACCTCTAGTCAGCGGTTACCCTCTGATAAGGGAACACTTGTTGAGATCCCGACCCAACGGTCTCCGCTTAATAGAGGTTTCAACGTAGTTAATCAGATTGGTCAGGTCCTGTTAATTAGACCGTTGCCATGGTCAGAACAGATCATTTCTGAACTTTGATATAACTTCTGAAACAGCAGATGAAGTCTAATTAAATCAATTATTCATAGGTTAGAAATAATCGGAGTCTGTACTTTTTTCCAGAATGCCTTTTTAGCTCTATGAGCGCCGCATATAGAGTTGGATAAAACAAATACCTTGGAAATCAAGTTGAAAAACGAGGAGGATCGTGCTCCGAAAGTGTGTCAATATAGAGATGTTTAGATCCAAGGGCCCATCACAATAATTCAAGAACGCGCCCTTTTTTTAAACAAACTTGTTGTTAGAGAAGACGAGATTTCCTACAAAAACGTTGTCCTTTTTCCGGACAACAACTTTTTTGAAAAAGCGTGCGCACCTTGAAATCCTCATCCTTGCAATTGGTTCCATAGGTCGGGTTTCCAATATCATGCACACAGAATGCTATATGGCTTTCTATATATAGGTCAATAAAAGGGCCTCAATTCTGCCCTCGGCATTCCGCATTCCGTAAAAGCTACTCATATCTCTAGAATACCTACAAAGACTTACATTTGACTTGTATGTCAAAGGCATGAACTGATGACGCCAGTCTTCTCCGAAAGGTTACTAGCGCGGGCAGAATTTGCCAAGAGGTCTAGTAACTAGGTAAGTTAAGGCTGGTTTCCATATAATCGCTCCCGTCGCTACTGTCGCTCCCGTCGCGACCAAAATTATTCAGCGACAGTAG
>JAOTRI020053177.1:0-17394 GCA_028564885.2 Zoanthus sanctaehelenae
GCTTCGTTCCACAACTGCAGTTTTAACTTCAATGCGAGCTTTGAGATAACAGCAGAGAATAAAACTTGCACCGATTATGTAAAGAAATTGTTTTTCCAGGACGAAATACTAAATAACAACAAAACAATAAGCGAGTGAGTACAATCATGGAACAAAATTACAAGAGTTTTTTAGGAATTCCAGGGCTGGTTATCAAATTGCTTCTATAGGTACCGTAGCCAAAGTAACACAGATTACGTAATGCAGCTTTAACCAACGAAAAATACTAAAACAAAGTTAACCCCGACGCTCAACCAATAAAGAAACATTTCTTCCTGGTACGTTCAGAAACGCTCCATCATTACCATGAACACGTTGTGTTATTCCTGATGACTCACATTTAAAAGATGTCAGCGTACGTCAATTTTTAAAAGCTTTTACAAGCCTAGTGGCCCGTGGGGCCGGCGCTTATCTCCTTTTTCCGTTGTGTTAAGTAAATGAGAGTCGTTGACTACCCCTGGACTAGACACTAATCCATCGCAGGTTAGCTCCCAGCAGACGCTGGTAATCAATTACCTACCCCAGAAGGATGGAAAGCTGAGGGAAACGGTCACACAAACATTCGAATCTCGGCAAAGTGCCGGTTTCTGAATTTTCTCAAGATTTTATAGATATCAATAAATATTGCTTATTGCCGCCGTCATATAGGTGTACTTCTGTTAGGATGGTCGCATGGCAAGGCGTCCGCATGGATATTTGAACTTTTCGTAACGAAGAAAGTTTGTATTGCCTTTACTAAAAAACGATATCGAATAACGGAATATTTTAATTTGTAATGGTTACAGGCAAGATGCAAAATTAGAAAAGTTTCGCTAACGAGATTGCCAGATTGAGAGAATGTTTAGCTTCCCAACGTATCAATTTTTGCTTCGGAGTTCATGCCAAGAATATATATATTAGCACCCTCGTTCTATCGAACGTTAGTTTGAACGTAGCCTATAACATGCAAACGTTGATCTCAGTCTCAAAACGAAACAAGAGTTTTGTTCTGATTAAGATTTACGTCACAGTATGTTACAGAATCTATAAAAAAAGAAATAAAGCTGGAAAGTTTCAAAAATATCTTATCTTTTTTTTGGAAATTTTCTCTTGGCGCGTTAACCTCTTAAAGGTTAGAGCTTTGATTTGTCACTGTACATGTCCCAAAAATTAATGATGAATCAGCTGGTGCTCGTAATTAACGTATCACAATATTTTGCTCTATTATAGTCTATAGTCGCAATTGGCATTTCTCAACAGTACAAAATCTCTCGCCTAAAAACTATGTTTAACGTTAATTACAAAGATGATTTTAAGATGGGTTAAAATTACCGACTACTGCTCTCGAAACAAAAGGAAGTAACTTGAGCCAATTCAAATGATGTCGCATAATCTATTTCCTTTTTATTTCTATACATACATCACTTCCAAGTCGGTCCAGATAGAGTTATTATCCAGAAGGTTGGGACTATTTTAAATACTAGCAGTAATCATAGATTAGTGAAGTGCTTTCGATAGTTTAAAGGCAATTTTTCTAGCACTGTGGAAGAGGGATTAAACTTATTCCTGTGTAAAGACAGTTAACACAAACAAGAAGTCAATATAAACTGTTGTGTAATTTCATGGGAACATATCATGCCGTATTGGCTGAAACGACCCACAACCAGACTATCTCGGAGAAATCCAAGATGACGTCGATTGGGATCGACCACAAACTCGAGATTTTTTCCGCCTGCTCAGGAATGGAACTCAGACCGCCTCGGAGAAATCCAAAATGGCGTCGACTTGGATCAACCACAAAATCGAGATTTTTCCGGCTGCGCAAGATTATGATATTATAAAACACTTAACTGAAGAAGCAGTAACTCTTATGACTTTATTTATAGAACTAAGAATAATAACACTTGAATATATTTCTTTTCTTTTAGGTGCCTGGATGTCCGTGGCATGACCGATTGTCCTGAAAGTTTCTGAACCATATATAAGGAATGCTCGTTGTAACACTTTCCAAAAACATAGTTTAATAAAGTTCTAGGGAAAAAAACGCAAGTGCCAAGCTTTTGGTTTCTAAATTTTGAACAGTGACGGTAAAGGATTTTTAGGATGTAAAAGATTTTTTGCTCTTTCATTTGCGAGTACTGATAAACTACTACAATACATCCTTGATGTTCTCAACTTATTTTGTTACGAATGCTATTTTTAAATTAGTCATTGTTAAATTTAGTCATTCATTCACATATTCCCAGTATATTACTATTCAGTTTATAATTATTTGCGACAGTAACATGATGACACAGTTTGTCAATGTATGCTTTATATCCTCAAGATAATACCGTAAAATTTCGAACATAAGCCCCACCTTGTATAAGCCCCTCAAACTTGAAACACAAAAACCCCTCCGTTAAATAGCCCCTCCGAAAATAGGCCTCGGGGCTTAAACTTGGAAATTACCGTCAAATGCAAAATTAAACAAAGCAAAAATGCTACAGGAACAAAACTAATTTTTTTATTCAAACATCAAAAAATGCGGTCAGGACTCAGTTTGAGAAACACCTCAATTACAATCTCACTTTGTACACGGAAGGAAAGATACTGGCGTCAGAGCGAAGGGTACTCTTAACAAGATGGGAAATGCATGGAATAACATTTGTTCTAACGAAGGAAATGGTGAAGCGTTCATTCAAGAAATGTGGAATTAATGTCAGAATGAGAATGCGTTAGTCCACCTCGAGGGCATCATTGAGTATATACGTGATGCCAAAAGCAGATGAATAATTCCATGTGGATACTTCCACTGACGAGAATACATCAGATGACGAAAATTTTGAACTGATCGACGGAGAGAAAGCTGTTGATACTGTTGAAGTGCCATAGATTCCAAACTGTTGGCGACAAGTCTGGATTTTTTTTGTTAAGATTCATTATTTTGTATGAACAGTTATTGTTGACGTTACCTTACATTTTAACGGAGTATTGCGTTTTCAATAAAATAATCAACAGTTGTTTTTATTAAGTTTGCTTAGCTGAGATCTACGTCATGGTCATGTAGCAAAAATCGCGCGAGTTTCAACAAAAACTTTGTGCAAGTTACTGACTTAAATTTCCTTCCAAGTATAAGCCTAGCCGATTTTGAAACGTAAATTTTTCTCCGTTTACAAGCCGTTCCTATTATAAGCCCCTTTGAAAAATAGAAGCCCAGGTGCGTATTTTTGGAATTGTCGTTTGGCAATATCTATGCATGGACGCTTCCAATGGTCATCATATCTTCTTATAATCCACCGAGCAATACTGTGTCTGCTTAAAGTACATTATTTGTAATGCATGTGAAGAGAAGACATGCAGTATAATAGCTGCACAAAATAAAATTTGGGGAAGGTAAGTCTAGCTCCAATATATTGAACACAATGTTTAAATTCTTTATTAAATTAATATATCTTGTTATGACACCAAGACAAGAGCGATGTGTCGTACCACAGTCATCATTAATAGGCGGCATGTCTACAACAGTTGGTAAAATCTATTTCGTACAACCGCAAGGTCATGGATTCGAGCTTGTGTACTGCCGGGATTATTACGTTCATATAATTTTGTACCGCGATGATCATTCATAACGTCCATTAAAGGCCCAGTGAGATACCTTATAGAGGTATTTGTTCCTTAGCCTTATTTTTGAAACGCACTTGTTGAGACATTAATATCTCTGTTCGAGTAATTATAACTTTATTTACTGCAGTTACTTATGCAAAAATGATGACTTTGAATTGCTTCATAAAACACCTGCGCTGGGCTTGCCAAGAAATGCATGCTATAGTTTTCTCAAAATTTTTAGAAAACTGATCTAAGAAATATTGTGCACTCAAATAATTGCTGACTGAACCTGAGGTTTAACTCGTCTGACAACAAGATGGAAACAACAAGAAACAACATTTCATCAGTAATTAAACCCATGTATCGCCTTCAACATAATGGCTTCCGTGCGACGAAAAAGACACTTTCATAAACCATCTTCATCATGGATCGATTATTTTGCACATAGGCAGTCGGAACGTTAGTTCTTTCTTTCTGAAAAAGAATAAATGAAGATGGATGAGAACAAGATATTAACTCTATTAAAAGTCAATCCAATATCTTAAGCAGTCAAGACTACAAAGAAAAACACATATACATTTAGTAATTATTTTAACCTCAACCTCGTTCCCAGAACCTTTTCCCTGGCTTGGGGGTTGGGGCGGGAACCTTGTTTTAACCTCAGAGTGATCACTCTAAGGCTAAATTACATTATTATTATTATTATTACTATTACTATTACTATTACTATTATTATTATTATTAGCAACAATGCCTTTAGAAGAAAAACCTACTAATTGCAATCCTGTGACAAGGAATAAACCAATGGTACCTGTGGAGTGACCAGAACTCTATCGGCTTCATACAACAAACAGTGTATTAAATAATGGCGACCAAAACTGTCAAAACGGTCGCCCATCTTGTTTGGCATTATGTTGTTTTTAGTTTAATTTCAGACGAATTCCTGAACGATAACAAGATCAAGAATGAAAACTGTTTTTCCAAAAACTATGGCGACCAAATTGATATTCTTAGCCACCTTTTCAAAAGGCACGGCAGCCAAATAGCAACGAACAGAATATCTAAGCTTGGAGCACTGTTGACTGGTTAAAACCAAGAACGACTAGTTGTTCGGTTTATCTCGGTTTGAAGCGAAGGCAATCAGTGGATACTCGTACAATGACACGAACTCCATCGCATTCATACGACTAACATGAACGACTTGTTGATCGGTTTATCTGGGTTTGAATCAAAGGTATTCAGCAGATACTTATCAAGTAACCCGAACTCCATCGGCTCAGTTATTACGACAAGCATGATTGGTTTAAATCAAACATGACTAGTTGATCGGTATATTTCGGTTTGAATCAAAGTGGATACTCGTGGGGTGACCTGAACTCCATCGGCTTCACACGACTAACATGATTGGCTAAAATCAAACGTGACTAGTTGATCGGTTTATTTCTGTTTGAATCAAGGTGGACACTCGTGGGGTGACCTAAACTCCATCGACTTTGTACGACTAACATGATTGGCTAAAATTAAACATGACTAGTTGATTGGTTTATTCGGTTTGAATCAAAGTGGATACTCGTGGGGTGACCTTAACTCCATCGGCTTTGTACGACTAACATGACTGGCTAGTGTATCTAGGAGTTTCACTTTTTCAATTACTATCCTTTTTCAGCCACGAACATTTTACTGCTAAAGAATCCTACCCTCGCAAAGTGTCAGTTGACTTACCACCAATTCAAAGTTGAAGTGCTCCGTGATAATTCTTCGAATATCTTCATAACTAAGCTCGACAGACCATTCATTAGGAACATCAGCAAAATGATAGAGTAAGGGACCTAAAAAGCAATAAAAAGTATATATATCGGATAATATTAGTTTAGCCCCATTAAACGTTTTTGACCAGAAGAAAAGGATGGTGAACTTTATTTTTTGATCCGAAAGTTTTTTTCTTATCATTTTTAAGTCTGGATTTCTTGTTTTTCGAACGAGTTAGAGAGTTTGGCCGCGTCGATTTTGGGTTCAACATTCCATTCTACTGACCACTTCATTGACTGTTTCTTTGTTGGATTCCAGTGGAACAGTAAAAACACTAAAAAAATAACAAGTCAAAAATCCCACTGTACAGGTAAGTCACTGGAATTAATGTTTTGACGACAGCCAATGATCGTGGTTCCAAGTTTAGCGTCATCCGGCACCAGGCTGCAGAAAACTGCCAATACGTAGCAACACTTCACCATCGTTCTCGGGTCAAAGACCTACAGTATATAATAAGGTTAAAATAACAATTAACAACTTTTCACCGAAGTGCAGATGCTTAGTAAACAGCCACCACAAACCATCAACACTGAGAATGTAATGATTTTTCCACGATTTTTTCATAACCAAATGCCATTTTCCACGATCTCGAAATATCGAAAAATAAGAAAAAATGCAACACAACGGCCTACTTGCATCTTCCGTACAATCTAAATATGAATGATACCTTCTAAACACTGGAAGACAGCGTAATGTGATTGAACATACAGCAAAAACTAAAATTGCTAATAGCATAAATTGATACTTCATTCATGCACAGTATGCAAAGAGCAAATGAGAACGGAGTTTTCTTGGCTCATGCATTACCTTGGAGTTAAGTAAAAGTTTTATTAATCAATACCATAGGTTAAAAACAATAAAAATCCACCATCTTGTTCATTTTCCGAAACTTCCATGACTTTTCCAGGCTTAGAAAATGAATTTTAAAATTCCGTGGCTTTTCATTACGGTGTGAACTTTGTCATAGTCGGTAAGATATAAACTGGATGCTACAATTAGACATCAACCAAATGAAATATGAAGACGGAGTGTGACTGACTGTTCTCATTGTCGGAGATTTTTTCGTATAAAAAGAGTCAAGAAAAAACTTTAGCCAGTCAATAAATGTCAATCATTTGTGTAAACGAATTAGTGTATAAATTACGAACCATGACAAGAAAATGTAAGTACATGAAATGAGAATGAAACAATATTCCCTCCACTCTGATTAAGAACTGTATGTAACTCGATGCAGTTTATGAATACGCTGCCTAGACAACAACCAGCCGCCTTTAGAACACTTACCTAAATTAATCCAAAATCCTCCAGGCTTCAGAATATCGTAAATTTTCTCTATGTATTCTATGACGTTATGTGCCGTATCTATAAAGAAACTCGTAGCAATGCAGTCCCACTCTTCTGCAATGAAAACACCACAATAAGCTAGAGCTAAATCCTTATATAAGCCTAGTGGCCCATGGGGCCGGCGATTATCCCCGGTTTCTGTAGTGTTAAGCGGATGAGAGACTTTGACTCTCCCTGGACGGGACACTAATCCATCGCAGGTTAGCACCCAGCAGACGCTGGTACTCATTTACCTACCACGGGAGGATGGAAAGATGAGTTGGCTTAAGCAGAAAAGAAGGTCACACAAATATTCGAAATTCGGCAAAGTGCCGGGATCGAACTGGAGACCTTGTAGTTGGAAAGCAGAGATCTTACCAACTGCGCCAACCACGTCCGCTCACACCATAATAAGAATAATAAAAAAACCCATAAGCATCCGCAATAGAACAGTCCATTTCACAGTGACATGGTGACATGCTGTAGCCCCTTTAAAAATGTTTAGTTCGACACCATGGTGAAATGTGTTTGTACCTACCTTTTGAAGTATAAACTTCCAGAAAGTTTCCTGCAACCATAGAAAAGTTTGACCCTTGAGGCAAATCTGACGGGTCAATATCTGGGATTGCGATTGGTCTTAACTGGTCACTTGAGCTCATGTTGTTGCATGTTTGAAGCACATACGGGTGAATGGTAATTTGTCGGTGTGTCACTTCTGACCTGCAAAGAAATCTGAAGTATTTAAAATATTTTCTCTTTCTATCAAAATCCATTGACATACTAATTTTTTTTGTTACTTGTAAAGTTAAATATAAAAATATAAGAATTCTACCTTTTTTCACGGTATGTTATCTTTTTAACAAGATTTTGTTTTTTGAAATACGTGCTTTACGCGAAAAATATGTCCACTGGCATCGCGCGGCCAAAATGAAACGTGATACGTCTGTGACGTCAAGTTTTCAACCCGAAATACTATTCAACATGGCCACAGAGCAGATTATGAAGAAAGATGGAAGGTGTGTCGTTGGAGCTAGCTAACAACTTTACGCAACAGGACGTCAATTAGATCCCAGTCTCCAGGACACTTTTTCAACAAAATCTAGGAATTTTATGACCTAAAAAGGCATGTTTATGAAAATCATTAGGACCTTTTGATACTACAGTTATATTATACACATTTCAAACAACTAAAAAGCAAAAAAAAAATGTGTTATGTACTGTAACATCAAAACTTTCTCTGTATTTGTTTAGCTAAACGGAGAAACACTTTAAAATCGTTTTTTTCCATTCACAAACCGTAAAACAATAAAAACTAAAACCCTAATGATCCGCACAAAGAAAAAGGGTGAATAAAACAGATCATTCATAAAGTTTACAATTTCATCATGAGTGCAAGGGAATTAACAAAAAAGGCATACTGTAATTCGCCACCTATATTCAGGCAAAGCTTTAATTTCTCTATAAAAAGAAAAACATGTCTATTTTCAAATTAAGATCATACACGATTTGTTAAGACTTGATATCAATTTTACATTAAATAAAAATAAAAGAAATAATAAAAAAATAGAAATAAAAAAACGCTTCTTGTCACCAAACGCAAGCGTTCGGCAAAGATTCCATCATAACTTTAGAGGAACGTTTTCGTAAAGCTATTATAAACTATATTCTTGGATATACGTACATATCCTCACTAAAATAGTAGAAAAAACAAGACGATATACTAGCCTAGATAACAACAAAGAATGGAATGGCAAAAAGCCTGGAAAACCTTGTAGTTCTTTTTATACATTAATTTTTTTAAGTCTAAATACTTTTAAATTTGCTTTTTATCAGTAGAAACATGATTATTTTAATAACATTTATGTATCTCAAAGATATCTCAACCTCTAAAAGCATTCATTCTAATAAATATAGCAACATGTATTCAAATCATTTATTGACTAAAAAAATGATAGTATTCAATACTTGAATATCTACCACTGACCTCTGTCCTGTTTCATTAACTAAGTCTTCATCATGTTGTATTCTAAAAACAATAATATACCAGGTAACATAGAATAATATTGTAAAACCATTCTTCCAAATATAATTACCATACAATATTAATGGAGTGTTTATATTAGGATGCTTAAGTACAATTTGTATAACTCATTTTATGTAAAAAATTTTCATAATTAATATCAAAGCTGGAGTGATTTTTATCTATATGTACATTTTGAGCAAAAAAACATACTTGTTTAATATGTAGTGTGAAGCAAACAACATATATAAGCTCCATTCATTTCCTTGACATCGATATCCTGAGAAAATTAAAAGAAATCACAAATCACAAGTCTATAAATGGTTTCTAAAGTACGCACTTATTAACCCTTTCACTCCCATTCAGTTATCAACACTCAACTTCTCCTTACATAACAAATACAAAATAAGACATTTGGTAATGAGAAAATGAGGATTGATCAAACAAAGCAAACTACTAAAGATAAAAAGTGAAATTCTCTCAAACTTGTTCAATGAAAAGTATGGGCTCAAGTTGGGAGAATTTAATCATTCAACTGGGAGTGAAAGGGTTAAATATTTTTATCAAAAGAAATGAGGCTCTGAATATCTATGAAAATGTTTTACAAAAAGACTACACTATAAAACTCATAAATTAACTTAACAACGTAATATATAAAACGCCAATGAGAAATCTTAAATAAGATTAAGAAGTTTCGCATTGATTGTTTCCAATTTCTTTAAATTGAGATGCTAGAAATAAGGCCAGAATTAAGAACATTTTAAGGCTTTTAGGTGCCCCTCCAGGGTGGGGTTGTGGACAATTGTCTTCCCAGTAGTAAGCCACACTTAGTGTTGTATTCAAATTCACAATTCCCAATAGATTCTTAAGAAACTCTTATCAGTCATCGGGGTTCACAAAGATCGTCTTGTGTTGGTCCTCCTTCTGGGGTGTTACTTTGTGTAGCTGACACAGAATTATACAAGGATTGTGATTGGCCGAAGTAAGGCTGGGGTAAGCTTTATCTCTTGATTTGTTCAAAAATCCAAGTCCTCTACATAAAGTAAAAGCCCTCTTCTGGGTCATTGAACAGTCAGTATCCCTTGCTGAGGTCAATTAGAGATAAGTAATTATCTGCACTCAATATAAAACAGGTCCCCAGCAGCTAGCAGTAGCTCGGGGTCAATCACGGTAAGTTAATTAGTTCAGCTTTTGATAATCTTTCTTCTTGAAAACCACTACTGGGGAAGAATATGAGGATGTCAATTCTCTAATAACTTCCAAGTTGATCAGCTCTTCAAGCATTCAGTAAGTTAGCAGATATGATTTACTGCAGACAGGGTCTTGTGTAGTGAGATTAAAACATAATGCCGGGAACCTCTGTGAATAAGCTCGAAAACTGCTCAGCACAGTTTATGAATTCAGTCTAATGTATCTCCGTTAGGTTCATTATTAGAGTAACGTCAACGATGGACTCTTTGGTCGTCGTTGCAATCAGGGTCTAACTCTGGCTCTTCATCTGCACTTTCAGCTAATCTGCTGAGCACTACTATATTTTTCACTGATTGCAGATCCACATGGTTGGCGCAGTTGGTAAGATCTCTGCTTTCCAACCACAAGGTCCCCAGTTCGATCCCGGTATTTTGCCGAAATTCAAATATTTGTATGGCCTTCTTTTCCGCCTAAGCCAACTCAGCTTTCCATCCTCCCGGGGTAGGTACATGAGTACCAGTGTCTGCTGGGAGCTAACCTGCAATGGATTAGTGTCCCGTCCAGGGGGAGTCACAGACTCTCATTTGCAAGTTTGTATACAAAGAACACAAATCATTTTAAACCAGTTAAAGGAAAAATAATTACTTCAATCTGTTTTCTGCTAAAAGCATGTTTAAATCTGTGTCTTCTACATGAAGTAACAACCACCACTTGGCTCATTAAACTTTATTTAATACTAGCTGATACATGTATTAACAAATTTGTTTAATTAGTAATTAAATGTGTAAATTACCAAGCTTGGCAATGCTGTGCATAAGTCTTGCCAAGCCAGCACCTGGAACTAGGACAGAAATGTCTGCAACTGAGCTGTCAAAAATAAAAAAAATAAAAATAAACTATGTTAAACTATCAACTGCAATACTGTAAAATCCCACTTATAAGCCCTGGGCTTAATATAAATTATAACTTCATAAGGAGTTTTGGGTGGGCTTATAAATGGGGGAAAAGGGTTATATCTGGGTGGGCTTATAAGGGGAATAAAAAAATGTTTTGGAATGACGAGATAAAACTTATCTCAGAAACGAAAATTTTTTAAAGCTAACAAACCATTTAATTTTGAGTTAAATTTATGATACAATCGTCATGCATCACAATAAACAGAGAATTTATTTCAAAAACATCTCAATTTCTATAAAAACTGAATAAAAGTAAAAATACTACTGTACAAGCCTGTACATTAGATAAGCTTATAAACGGGGGAGGGAGGATGCCTATATCTGGGTGGGCTTATATCCAGCTATAAACATCTTCATTGGCAAATAGATGCTCTTATATCTGGGGAGCTTATAGTGGGATTTTACGGTAGTTTTAGACCAGCATTATATATAATATTATGCAAATACCATTATATTACTTTTAATACAGTCAGACAATTACAAACTTTAGCACTTCCTCTGTATCGTAATTTTCTGTTAATTTATCTCCCATCCACAAAAGATTAGAATATTTTAATCCAAAATCTACAGTACCTCAAATTATTTATTTTAATATAATATTAACCAATCTGTACCAAAATAATTCCTCTTTACATCTTCGTAGGATAGATTTGCCTCTCGTACTCAAAGACAAATTATTTTAGGAATCTATCATAATTGAAATAATTGTTTTACCATTTTTCTGGTGGAAAAAGGAACTGGATTTCTTCAATAATTGGCCTGTAGCAAGAATCTCTTTCTTCCTGACCCTGTTTGAAATGTACAGCCAACAGAAAATGTCATTAAAAAGCACCAAGGTGAAAGTAAAAAGCAAAACATTTCCAATTATTATACAATAAAGAAAATTGTATAATACCAGACAATGATGTTCACAGCACTGCATACAATACACACAACATAAAGTATCAGTCTTCATGCAAAATTAGAGAGGTGTTCTTACTGTACATTGCTGTGCTAGTCTTGTAATTAAGCAAACTGGACATTTTTTCAGTGAATAATGAACCTCTTTATATGCTCTAGCTGTATCATTCTGTATTTCTTTAATTATTGGTACATGACATCTTCAGCACAGATTAAAGTGGTTCCTCGCTCACCTGACTAAGTCGGGTTAGTTAGTATTCATAAATGCAGATTTCCAAGCAACAGCAGTGTGCATGGTTGTGGAAGCTACTGCAAATTTTCCATATAATTATGAATCAAACATGTCGTCAATAAAAGCAATTATACTGCACGTGTAAGGTAAGCGCACGGTAAGCGCATTGGGCTGCTAGGCAGATTACGCCGAGTTTTAACATCTCATAGCACTAATGTTATTTATCTGTCGATGATTAGACCTACTCTTGAATATTGTTCTGGGGTCTGGGGGTGTTGTGGGGAAGTTAATTCGAATAAGTTAGAAACTCTGCAGAGGCGCGCCGGGAGAATCGTGACTAGAACTTGTAATAGCAACCTGGCTATGGAAGCTCTTAAGTGGGAAGATCTGAAGACCAGGCGTAATGATAATATAGCCAATTTAGTAAAGAAATGCATTAAAGGTCATTGTCCGCAGTTTTTAAGAACTATTTTACATACAATCGGACAGTAAGTGGAAGATCTACAAGGCAAGCAAACAAATTGTACATCCGCCTTCGGTCTGAACAGAAGTTGCCAAAAGATTGTTTTATTATCATGGCTGTACCATTTTTAATAACACTTTGTAAATACATATAACAGAGTTTTTATATAGTGTACTGTAAATATATAATTTTTAGATAGAAATCATTTTAGTATTTTTTTTTTGAAATTATTATGTATTGTATTTATTTTTAGAGTATACCTCAGGGCTCCCACTGACAGCAGGTCAACTATGTTGACCTGAAGGGACTACCCTGAGGTTTTACCTATTTTTTTATGTTTTAAATAAAGGTACATCTATCTATCTATCTAAGTGTAAAGAAGCCTTTAAATGGCTTTTTATGATATTCTAAGATGTTTTATGCATATAGTGATCTAGTTGTGTTCAGATAGTTCAAAACAGTTTGTTGGAATAGCCAATGACATTTACAAAGGAAAACATACAACTTGTTAAATCAATCTTAAACTTAATGCTTTCCACAACCTCAGTTACTCTTTGCACTTTTTTTTCTGTGATTACTTCCAGTTTATCGATTACGTTATCCAACATTAGGTAGTCTTTAGTCTTGGTCATCAATATTGGGAGTGCTTCTTCCTTTAAACAAATATATATAAATACATAACACACTCAAACCGCACATCTGTCTCAATGTTGTGCAACAAAAGTGTTTAGCATGAAGAGACATCCAGGTTCAAGCATCGGATCTTACAGTGCAAAGTTTTAAACTAAACATTCAAAGACTGTATTTAGAAGAAGAATTTTCTGGTCGAGCTGAATTCCCTAACAATCGAGGCTCACTCAATACCTCCAGTTGGGAAGAAAGAGCCCAGTTTAGAGTTGAAGAGATGACTTTAAATTCCAGCCCAGCTATCAATTTAGAAGTGCCTGCAACCACCACTAGCGGCAGAATCTATCCAAGTAGTCAATAGCGACCAGTCATACCTTTAGCTTGCAATAGATCAAGTATAAGCTCACCGACTGGACTATACACTCCCGCCAAGAAGCATAAAGAAAAAATTCTCTCTTTAAGCCCGAGCTCTGTCGTGGTAAGGTCACATTAGACAAGTGTGTAAGCACACACTTTGTACGTTTTTCAGAAGAGCAGGCTAACACCACTTTTGTTGCAAAATTAGTTTCTGCACAACTCAACGAACAGGTACTTACGGTATTTGATACCAAGGTGAATGAGATTCCGAAAGTAACCGCAGGTGCAGTCTCTTTGATATTTTAGCTACTTTTTATTGTTCGACATATAATTATATGCTCTAACTATATCCTCTAGCCAAACCGATTATAGAGCAGGTCACATAGTTTGTAGGTTAATTAGGGGAGAGAATAGAATTATTTGAACGCAAACAATGACCTATCTGCTTATTATGCTAAAACAACGAATGATAAAATAGAACACATCGCACTTTATGATTTGCGTGTTGAGATATTTCGATTATACGTTAATTTTTATTTAACTAAGCCTCAGATTTAATAAATATAATTTATTTCCATTAACTGAAGTCTGTATGCCATGGATAAGGCTTTTCAAACGTCAAAACGTGTCCTGCATGCAATAGCCATTGAAGCATATATATTTGAAGAATGAATTATATTGTTCAATCAGTTTTTGTAATGTACACTTGATAAAATGAATTAAAATAAAATTTAATCTCTTTTCTTTTTATCGCACAGTGGAGTTTTGAAAAAACAACAGCCAGAAGGTACACACCGTTTTGACTTCAGAAATGGAAACAGCAAAGCAAAAGTTGGATGCGTTTAAAAGAAGACGCACTGCCGATATTGATGACCAAGACTACCTAATGTTGGATAACGTAGTCGATAAACTGGAAGAAATCGCAGAAAAAGTACGAAGAGTAACTGAGGTTGTGGAAAGCATTAAGTTTAAGATTGATAATCAGCAGTTTAACAAGTTGTATGTTTTCCTTTGTAAATTTCACTTGACTATTACGTCAAACTGTTAAAATTGTTTTGAACTATATGGAAAATACTCGAAAAAATCTTAAAATATCGTAAAACCCCATTTAAATACTTATTTACACTTAAAAACATTTTTTGAACATTATATATTAGCTGTTTTGTAAAATCCCACGCAACAGGTGTTGAGATTGTTCCTCTAAAAAATGTTTGAATTTAATAACATATACATGGCAGCAACTTTTGTTAAACAGTATTTTTAAATCGCAGATTAAATAAATTGTTATAACAGTTTCGTTTGATTTGAATGATATTACATTGTTCAATCGTAAATTATGGCACATCAAGAAGAATGGCACTACGTAACAAATAAATTAAGCTTTGCTATTTGGAAATGAATTAGAATCATAGTTTATTTGTGTTGTAATTTGTTCTCCGTGTACTGAGTTGAGTAAAAACTCTCTGCTCACAAGCATGGCTTGTCAAAACCGCCCTCCCCACCCACGGCTTAAAGTTGTTCAGTTTGAAAGCAACTCTCTGGAATTCCATTTTTATATGAAAAGTAAAAAAATTGACATTTTTGTGTTCTCTTTTCGTTTAAAATATCAAAATTTAGGTCTTTTTCTCAATTTTTGTGATATAAAATATAGAATTATACCTCGTTTTTGTTTTCAGTCGTTTTCCTGAAATAGGGAAATGGAAATAAAATTTCGAAAAAATCAGATTTTCGACTTTCAAGTTGCTATTTTATAAAGAAAAAAGAAAAACAAATTTGAGTGATTTTTTTATTTCCTATATAAAGTTGAAAATTAAAAAATGGCATTTTTCTATTTTCGTTTCTATTTTAGAAATAGAGAAAACCAAAAATTCATTTTTCAAATTTCGATTTCAAATTGAAAATCGATTGGCCCGAAAATACACGGATTATTTAAATTTCATTTTTTCAAATTTCAATTTTTCTCATAAATATCACAAAATGTCAAATTGAAAATTGAGGTAATTCTTGATCTTCGACCAGCAACAAACACAACCTAGTCCGTCCATGTTGCATTCAAAGATAAAATTGCCGTAGTGGGGCGTAAAACTATAAACCCTTACCCAGATTCTAACTTCTACAATAAATATACGCGATGAAACTGCATGTATAAATGTGTACGACCCTATACAAACCCCAAAATGAAAACTGTTGTGATATTTTAAAAGGAGTATTTAAAAAAAGACCCTTTTAGTTTAGAAGACGTACCAGAGAAAATAAGAACACTCAGAATACGCCATAGCTCATCCATTCAGGATTCGCTCGCCCTGAACAAAATTGTCGGAATACTTTTGGGTGAAAAGTTGCACTTCAATTTGGAATATTTTTGTTTACACCATGTGGAACAGAAAATCATCCATTTGACATTAGTTCAGTATCCCTTTTAAAAATCAAACAAATCGTTACTAAGCACTTCGGCAGCAGCACATGTTTTCGGAGTCATCACCAAACGATGTGAATGGGCTTCCTGGGTATCGGCCAACTTCATATTCTTAAGTGAAGAAAACTGCATTTGCACATGAAACAACTGCTTTAAATGCAGATTTAATTCAACCTCGGTCAAAGATAACAATAAATATTAAAACTTGAAACAAATTTTTTGGGTACGATTAAAATTTTGAAAAAATGCCTTGGCCTAACATAACACTGTTTGAAACAAATTAAAAGTATAAACTCATAAACTGACCTTTTGCTTCAGGAAATAATAAAAAGGGAAGTTCTTCTTCTACATAGCAGAAAGAAATAAAGCTACGTTTGCAAAAACCCAACAACCATTCTAACTCCTTCGCACGTAGGTAGACACGTGAAAGCAACAGCGCTTCACTGACGATTTCGTTCCCAGAGCCACGATCCTTGTGGTCAGCGCCACGAATCGAGAGCTCTGGAATAATCCATTTAACCGGGTTCCGGTTTCATGGCGTAAGTGCGGGTAAATTATAGACTTGAAATTTCCACAAAAAGAACAAGCCTTACAGTTTTCTTTTATAGAATTAATAATTATAAAAGATAAAAAACATTATAGTTTATTTGGAAGGAATACTGAGAGACCATAAGTTTGACTTCTTTGGTAATATTTACATTGGCAATGGGGTGCGGTGCAAGACAGTGCAATCGTTGTCAGTGAAAATTGTGTTGGAATTTAAGCGGGATAAAACATTCAATTTTCTATATAAAGATCAATCAAAAAGTTCAGTGGACAAGTATGAGTGTAAGGAGGAAAAGAAACAGCTACGAGTGTTTAAATTAAAATGACAACTGTACATGTTTTTGAAAGTATCCAAGATGCATAAACCTTTCGAAAGTTGATCTCGCAATGTTTAGGTGAAACTACAAAAAATGTTTATGTTTATGAAAAAGGATTTTCTTTTACTTTGGAAAAAATAAAATCGTTGTTTGACATCAAATAAGCGAACAGGCCGTTCTTATTGACTTTCGAAACTTACCGGATGTATCCAGGCGGACATCAAAGATTATTATAAAAGACATTGTTTAAATTTGAATAAGATTACTGTAATATTTAGTTTTTTCTACGAATACAAGCTTGAGCTATATGAGCTGAGCTGATAGCTTAAGGCCGCTACACACTTGAGGAAAAGTTCACTCGTGCCCAAAATTATTCAACATGTTGAATATTCGGAGAAAATGGCACACGACGCGAAATTCTCACAAAACGGCGCCGCACACTAGAGAAATTTGCTTACGCCAACTGGCATGAGTAAAATTTTGCTCAGCTGATAGCTCTAGTGTGCGGCGGGCTTAAAGATGTCAATTCGCTTAGTTGCTATCTGTTTTTTTCCGGTAAACAAACCAGCCAATCCAGTTGGGTTTTCAAATGGATTATCCCAGAGCTCTCGATTCGTGGCGCTGACCACAA
>JAOTRI020053258.1:0-7500 GCA_028564885.2 Zoanthus sanctaehelenae
ATTAGTGGTGGATATATACCGACACTTCTAACAACAATCTCCCAAAGGGGAGGTGATTAGTGGTGGATATATACCGAGATACTTCTAACAATCCCCCAAAGGAGAGGTGAATAGTGGTGGATATATACCGACACTTCTAACAATCTCCCAAAGGGGAGGTGATTAGTGGTGGATATATACCGAGATACTTCTAACAACAATCTCCCAAAGGGGAGGTGATTAGTGGTGGATATATACCGAGACACTTCTAACAACAATCCCCCAAAGGGGAGGTGAAGAGTGGTGGATATATACCGAGACACTTCTAACAACAACCCCCCAAAGGGGAGGTGAATAGTGATGGATATATACCGAGACACTTCTAACAGCTATCTCCCAAAGGGGAGGTGAATAGTGGTGAATATATACCGAGATACTTCTAACAACAATCCCCCAAAGGGGAGGTGAATAGTGGTAGATATATACCGAGACACTTCTAACAACTATCCCCAAAAGAAGGGGGGGTGAATAGTGGTGGATATATACCGAGACACTTCAAACAACAATCCCCCAAAGGGGAGGTGAATAGTGGTGGATATATACCCAGACACTTTTTACAACAATCACCCAAAGGGGAGGTGAATAGTGGTTGATATATACCGAGACACGTCTAACAACTATCCCCCCCAAAAGGGGAGGTGAATAGAGGTGGATATATACCGAGATACGTCTAACAACAATCCCCCAAAGGAGAGGTGAATAGTGGTTGATATAAACGGAGACACTTCTAACAACTATCCCCCAAAGGGGAGGTGAATAGTGGTGGATATATACCGAGACACTTCTAACAACTATTCCCCAAAGTGGAGGTGAATAGTGGTTGATATATACCGAGACACTTCTAACAACAATCCCCCAAAGGAGAGGTGAATAGTGGTGGATATATATAAATATAATTGAACAAACCGTAAGAAGAGTGCTCGATACAACTGTGGAGCGAAAATACAATAAAAAATGTTCAAGTCAACATTGCCTGTCGCTACAACGCTGTTTGGTGCAGCTAACGTTGTACTCTTCAGGCGACTGATTAAATATACCAAACGCAAATGTATACAATAAAAATACAAAATTATGAACAAATAAAACTATGAATATGTGACGGGCGCGAAAGTTAAGTACAATACAGATAAAGGGTCTATTGTTCCAGATTAAGAAAGGGACTGTTTTTTGTACAGTAGGTGTTTTTTTCTGTGACGGCAAGTTGAGACAAGCTCGTTTCTAGTGTTCAGGGAGCTAAGTTCTGGGTGGCAGATAATTACGTATTTTTCGTGAAGACACAGGTTAAATAATTTGGATTTGGCTTAGTATGCTTTGCAGGATTGAAGGATTTTCCACGAAACAGAGTGGTTAACGTTGGAGTTTTTCAGATACCAGATGTATTTGCTTAATTCAGTCTGAAGAAATGTTGGATAGTCTTCTATTAATGCCCTCAGGTATATTACTGAGGATGGAGGGGGGTGGTGGTGGTTGCGGTCACGGTGCACATATTGGGGTGTGTTGTTGGGCTTGGTGTATGGCTTGTAAGGTTAGGGTTAAAAGAGTATAAACTTTTATTCTCATTTTAAGTGCACTTTCGTCATTTTGACTAGTCTTGGAGTTGCAGGGGCCAATCAGAGCGCGTGAAAATGGATATAGGTTGCTGGGTAAATATCAAATCAGAGTATCAGCGAGTGCAATAGAACTTAGAGTCAAAGTACAAATTTATTTGAAGAAAGAATTATTTAAGGTGACAATAAAATAAAGAATATTTACCCTTCCGTTATTTATTACAGCATTTTCTCCAGGATTTAAGTTAAGGACTCTCTTGCAAAACAGTTGATGACAGCGAATCCTTTCCAGCATTGCTTTATCTTCAAGGCCTTTTTCAATATTCTCAGTTTTCAAACCCTGTTTTTCAAAGTTTTCAATTGTTAAAGAAATTAGTAAATTATGCTACAGCAAGATTAATCATAATACCTAATAGAACCTGCAGTGTAAATTTCTAGGAATATCAAAATATTAAGTTTTTCAATGAATACATCCAATATATCATCTTACTTTCCTCGATGTTTACTACGCTTTTCAGAAATGATATTTTCGAGTAAATCTAATAGAACTGGTACTAAGCATTTCTAAGAATACAGCAAAACTTTAACAATTATTTTTATTTTTGAGGCATTAAGGCTTAACACAAGTAAATCAAGATCACTCGGTGTTGCCTGGTAACTTTAATATTCAACTTCGACATACTCCCCAGAAAAAAATTAATGAAATGCCCCGACTGGTACAGAAAAACTTTAGACAGCTATCTAACCAGAGTAACGTCTTTAAACTCATGTTAAAATTACTTTATGTCAAGAAAATTATTCTACCGATATTACACTGAAATAAAGACTTTCTTACTTTAATATCTTTTACTATATTCATGATAGCCTTTGAGTCACTCAGGAGTTGACCATTTCCCTTGTTAAGGAGATTCTCTAGGAAACTGAGCATTGCTGATGATGTATATTCCTTGGAATCAAGTACAACTTCGATTGCTCGCGACATCAACTCTGGCGTCTTGGAAGAGTTTGATAGGTTTGGATTGTGGAGAATTCCAACTCGAACGCTCGCTGATGATTTCTGAAACAAACAAACAAACATAGGGGTACTGAAAAAGCAATAGGCCAATGGCCCTTTTCCTTCAAAATCGATGTGCAATTTTTTAAATTTATGGGCCATTACCAAAATTCAATGTGCCATAAAACTGGTTTTTAACCACACTGATAGTAAACATTTATATAAGTGGACAGTTTGTATTTGAAATTTATGTATATAATGCAGAATTTTATGGTCTCTTTTACTTCCATTCGCTTACATTAACTTTTATTTTTATTACTACAATTTTACTTATTAAAATAAAATAAAAGACACAAATATATACTGAAATAAACAAGCGGGAAATCAACTTTGTCTATGCTGCATGATTGTTCAGTAAAACACGCTGACTGTGGTATTAGTGAAATGATTGATAAAGGTATATAAAAAGGATAATGTTACACCCTTACAACAAACTCTTCTTGGGCCAGGGGCACAATGTTGGCACGCTAATAAACTTTTAATGCGCCATATTTTCAGTTCATGCGCCATTTACGCATGGTGCACGCCCTTCCCAATCCCTACTGAAACAAACAACGTCGGCGAAACTCCAAACAACAACTCATATCAGAAACATAGCAAGAATGTCAAAATTAGCTCTTATACCAAGATTTCTTATTTAACAAAGAAATGCCAAGATCTCCTTAACAGGAAAGTTCCCACAGTGTTTAAATGTTTGCAGAGCCAGATAGCAAAGTGGGACCTTGTGGAAGAAAGACAGTGATCCTAAGAACTGCGCAAACAACACAAATGTTTAAAGTTTACAAAACAGCACAAACAGTTTTACAAAACAGCACATACAGTTTTACAAAACAGCACATACAGTTTACAAAACAGCACATACAGTTTTACAAACAGCACATACAGTTTACAAAACAGCACATACAGTTTTACAAAACAGCACATACAGTTTACAAAACAGCACACACAGTTTTACAAAACAGCACAAACAGTTTACAAAACAGCACATACAGTTTTACAAACAGCACATACAGTTTTACAAACAGCACATACAGTTTACAAAACAGCACATACAGTTTACAAAACAGCACATACAGTTTACAAAACAGCACATACAGTTTTACAAAACAGCACATATAGTTTAAAAAATAGCACATACAGTTTACAAAACAGCACAAACAGTTTTTCAAAACAGAACAAAATGGTCTGCATCAACTAACTGCCCAAATATGGCTCCTAAGAAACTAAAAGGTTGTAGCTTCATTTTGATAGCAAGTTTAGTTAATAACGACAAGTATTTCATATGGTATTTTGCTGCCGAAGTTTGCCTTGAAAATCGGCCCATTTTGAAAATTTTTTATTTTATTCTTAAAATCAAAACAATTGCCAATAAAACTCAACCAACTTTGCATAAAGGTCCATTAAAACGGAACAAATATGTTGGTGAAACATGATCAAACATTGTTATGTAAGATGTTTGGCCCGATCAAACATGTTGAATAATGGTGGATATTCAAACTTTTCCTTCAACATCGTAATAACAATGATAATAATAATAATAATAATAATAATAATAATAATAATAATAATAATAATTTAATCACTTACACCACGTTAATCACTTATCCTGCGTAATATTCATAAAAATGAACGCATTACAAATATAATTGAAAATATATTGCAATGCTAATATAGATAAATTCCAATATAAAACATAAAACATGTAATAAAAGAAAAAACAACGAACTAGTTAAGCCTAAATAAATGTGTTTTTAGTTGGTGTTTAAATAGAGAAATTGATTAATTTGACGCAATTCTATAGGCCGAGAATTCCATAATTTTGGTGCTGCAATGGCAAATGCTCTATCTCCTTAAGTCATCTTAGTTTTAATCAATGGAACACTAAGAAACAAACTATCAGCAGACCTAAGATTGTACACACATGACTTAATAGCCACAAGATCCCTAATGTACTTTGGTGCAAGCACATGAATAACTTTGAATGTTAATAAGATAATCTTAAAGTTTACGTGATATCTAAAGAGCAACAGAGCAAGTCGCGTAAAATTGGGGTAATATGACAGAATCTAGGCAATCTAGGAAACTAGCGTGATAGAAATCCTCGTACCGAAACCCAACATTGTTAACACTTAATTTAATTTCTTTTGTTTTTTATCTCAATTTTTAAAGATATATGCATATTCTGAAAACAAAGTCCCTGAAATAAATGTTTATTCATTGTTGATGGCTTGCATAAATGGACAAACACAGGTATTACTTCGGGTACAGGGCACAGTATTAAACAAGGTTTGTGATTGGCCAAAATAAGGTTGGGGTGAGCTTTATCTTTCTTTTGATTGGTTCAAAAACCTGTGTCCTCAACACGAAGTGAAAGCCACAAACACTAAATATGATTCATAAATTTGATTTGTACTAAAATGTGAATATGTTTTGATTTTGAGTCGAAAGTAAATCAGAGTACTGTTTTGTCCAGAAAATACAGGGAAACTGAACATTTGACCATAAACAGTTGAAAAAATCAGCAGGTAACAGCTCATCGAGTTATTAAAACTAATTCTTGTCAGGTCAAAAGTGGATAAAACTAACATGATACCAGTTATGACAAAAAAATCTGAGTCCCAGAAAGAATTTCAACACCTGGCATGCAACTCTATCCTCTGAGGTATGAAAACTCATGGAAAGCAACGACTTTAAAGAGCATATGACACGAAATTAGTTTTTCGATTTTCTAAAAGATTGTTGTAGAAAACACACTTTTGAAAAGTTTGTATAAAATTCGATAAAAAACCGAAGAGTTATGGCTGTTTCAATTTAAGGTTATTTTCCTATTATTTGCACCCTAGTTTGGTGGACTGGAACGAGACACAGGTAGTCATACGTCACCAATACGTCATTTTGTCGGGCAGTTTCCTGCGTTTGTCCCCGCCTCTCTATTTTTCTGTATAGACCAAGCGAAATACGATGACAGATTTTGATTCTACAGAAAAAGTTACATGTTTTTTGGTCACTTGAGTTCTTGGCCGAGCGACTTAAAGGGGACAAGTATTGCAATAAATATTGAGAATTTCGGAACGCGGAATTTCATTTTATTACTTTAAAACTTGTCAGAAATATGTTTCTTATAATGTTCTTTCAGAAAATCGAAAAACTAACTTCGTGTCATATGCTCTTTAAAATCAATTTATAAGTGACACGCCTCTACATACTGCTAGGATCCGCACCATCAAAGTACTTGTACATGTAGATTTTTCCGTTGTCCCTTGCCCGTGACATGAATAATTCACCTTTTACAATTCAACACCGAGATCAAAATTCACCAAGTTTATTTCATTTATCATACAGCAATCTTACCATTTGACTGAGAGCTGCCTGAAGTAACGCTCGTCCGTCCTCAGATGCCAAGTTTACCACGATCCACGAAGTCATTGGCTTCAAACTGAGCTCCTCTAAACAGAATTAGTTATTTCATCATTTAAATTGTTATCTTTTTATCTTAGACGCATTTTAAACGAAGAACTAACGATACCCTTAAGCCATTTTAAACTTAAGCATTCAATTAATTTGAAAATTTGTCGGATGATAGTTTGATGTTTGAAATCTCATTCAGCTACAATTGTATGACATCATTACCTTTGTCGTATACACTAAACAGGTAAAACATTATTTCAAATGTTTTAATTTCATTTGTGTTGAGTCCAATCCACACATCTTTAATCTTGCAGTATTACAAATACCCTGAATTTATTTCCAACAGCAAACACGGGCGAAGGAGCTGAGCAAAATCATTTTACGAGCCTAGTGGCACATCGGGCAGGCACTTATCTCTGGTTTCGTAGTGTTAAGCGAATGAGAGTCCTTAACTCCCCCTGGACGGGACACTAATCCATCGCAGGTTAGCAAACGCTAGTACTCATTTACCTACCCCGGAAGGATAGAAAGCTGTGTTGGCTTAGGCGGAAAAGAAGGTCACACAAATATTCAAATCTCGACAAAGTCAAAGAGAGAATACTTACTAAAAAAACGTTTCAAAGAATTTAATGTAAGTAAATAATGTAAGTATTATCTCTTGTATACGGTGTATAATTTACATTACAGTAAATAATTACAGTAAATAATGTAAGTATTATCTCTTGTATACGGTGTATAATTTACATTTTTATCACTAAATAATTGTTTCTCACGTCAAATCCAATTCAACTTAGTTCGACACTATCTAAAACCATATTTGTAACAGGATGAAGTCGTGGAATATCATAAAATACAAAGTTTAAGCACATACAACGAACACCAGTAAGAGTTTTGAACAATAAATAACGGCGCATGCGTAACGTGCATCCAACGTACAAATCTCGTAATATGACATGTTTTAGTGGTGGTGCCATAAATTGTAAAGAAACTTGATTATATACTTCATTTGTGAATGCAAGCGACACCAAAAGTTTCTCATTTCCTTAAATTGGTATTAAGTAAGACCAAAAATATTTTTGCATGATACTTTTGGCATCAGGAGAGGTTATAGGGATTTTTCTGTGGCCACAAGCTCTGTTTGGCTACGCAAGCGCTTTTGAATAAAAACATTTCTTTTTATTTTCGGAAATTTGAATCATACTAGCACTATGGAAAGAACAATGCAAGTATCCGTACTCGTTTTCGATGCTTAAACTCTCTAATGAAAAAAACGTGGACATGTATTAGCACAAAGGTGAATTAACTACAGTCAGGACATACATTTAATAAATATACAAGTAATCCATAAAGTGCATGGCGTGTTTCAAAACCTTACAGGCAACAAAGTAATATTATATTTTCATATTATGTAGTGTCCCCAAATTGCATTAACATTATTATAATAAAATAAAT
>JAOTRI020053258.1:12500-15000 GCA_028564885.2 Zoanthus sanctaehelenae
TACGTTAAATTCTATTACCTAAATTAATAATAGTGTTTAAGGAATTATAAAAATTATTGACATGTCAAATAATATGTTAAATCCAGATAGATGTAAGTAATATAAAATGTTCTGACGTAATGTTAAAGAGGACCCTTGGCCTCAAATGCACCAATCATAGTGCGCTAACCTTGAGACGTTTAGGCAGCATGGTGAACAAACAGCAGCTATCAATAATATTTAATAAAACAAGATTGTTGTAAACAAAAACATTTCATTAAGCGAAACTAAATGTTACGATAAACGTTTGTATGCTTGTTTTGTTTTAAATGTATGCACACGCTGAGATATTTTAGTTTTTTTTCTTTCTATTCCAAATAGTAAAACGAGAGCACCAGTTCTCAGTGCTCAGTTCTGTTAGCCATCCCTAAACCACGCACCAAATACCTAAAAACAGCTTTTATTACAGTGGTGCGGTCTTGTGGAATAGCCTTCCGTTCGAGTTTCAGCAAGCAAATACTCCGAGCAAATTTCGAGCTGGCTGCAGTGTCTTCTTCAATTAATGTATTTTACGGTAAAAATGGCACTCATGGAAAGCGGGTTCTTTTTTTTAATACAAACCGTTTTGAGTATACTTTCATATTCAATAGTTTACCTATAGGCTACAATATCATATATAATTTTTATCATGTACTGTAACAAGCTTAGGAAATCTTATATCACTTTGTAATTTTGTCATCTTTATAGTTTTAATGTAAATTCTGATGAGTTCTACCGAGTATAAATAAAGAATCACTTCCATTCAATTCGTTGGGACTTACCTATTACTAGAATAAATGATATTGGCAGTTGGCTATTTACAAAGCGTGGTAAACTTGTTCCAGGGATCACCAAGGACAAATTTATTCAGTGATCTGAGCTGGGAAATCAACCCTGGGTCTTCCGCATTCAAACCCCCACCTCTGACCACTACACCACACTGGCTCCATTTTAGGTAGTAAGGTACATGCAAGTGGTTGCTTCCTCACTGAATTTCAGTACTTACTGTAATACATTTCTTCTGAACTCTTAATACCAGCTCATAGAGCTCTCGCTGTGGTTCTGTAAATTTGCCACTAACAGGCCATGTTCTTGTGATGTCACTGGAGTAGCCATGGAACTCGCAACCAGCATCCATCAACAGCAACTCGCCATTTCTGATTTTAGAATCAATTAAAATCAAACTGTTAAACAATTAATAAAAACTTGATTGCCATTCTTAGTACAGAAAATAAAAGAGGAAAAGAGAACTTTCTATCATCTGAACCAAAAGCCGATAGTACAAAAGTAAGTTATCCCCAGTTGGTGAAATAAGGGCATTAAGTCATTGACCGTCTGAAACTTACCTGTGTTTAAGTGTATGTGTCTGTAGTGAGAAAGGTCTAAATTCACCTTAAGAGTGCTAAAGATGGTGTAGGTCTTTCATCAGCTAGAAAACTTGATACCAAAATAAAGTTTTCATTATCATTATTATATTATTATCATTATATTTAACATATTCCCCATTCTACTTTCAAGGTAAATTGTGAAAGAATATCACTTAAGCAGCAAAGCATGAGGCAACTAATCTATAGAAACTTCCTTCCAGGACAAAGGAAACAATTTGTAATAAAAAAAGAAAAACATATATTAACTGAAATACAAAGAGTGAGAAAACTCACGCATGAGCCGTTCAAGTTCCAACAGTACCTAACTATCTAAGCTTATCCAGAACAAAATGACATTAAAACAATAAATGTTTCTTTATACTCTGAAAAAAGGTTTTTATAAATGGAAAAATATTTGAATACAATCTTGATAACGTGATCCGAAATGGACACAAAGTGACTACTTCGGTCCGTCATTCTGTTTCCGTCTCATTATCTACTGCATTTTCTCACATCTATAAATACTAAATTAATCATCATCTTCCACATGATGGGCAAGACTTTCAGACTTAAATATCAAAATGGTGACAAATTTATGCTTGTGGGATGCAGATCAAATAAATAACATTGAGTGTAATAGCCCATAACACGCATTCCTTCATACTTGGTGTATACCTGAGTATTTGTGTATTGTTGATGTAATGAAGAATATTAGCCATTGAACCACTAGCAATGACAGGGGGGTAAGCTAGTCTCTCAGCTCCTTGCATGCGGCATTCATACTCCAAAAGTGTCTGGAGATGTGCTTCTTGTACTCCTGGGCGAGTACTATGCATCACCTGGTCACAAAATGTACCCAGTTTTAATAAGCATAAAGAGCCCAGTTGTTTAAAAGCCGATAAGTAATAACCCAAGGTTAAATGGTTAACCCACGATTTGTCTCCAATCTTACAAGGAGCAAGTTTAGCTGTAATTTGGGACTGACAAGACTTTTCCTAAAAACTTCCAAACAGCATTCATAGATAACCGTTTACCTTTTCTTAAATAAGAAATTCCTGTTTGAATTTTTGCTTAACCCAGAGTTAAACTTAACCAGCCTTTGAACAACTGGGGCC
>JAOTRI020053340.1:0-17382 GCA_028564885.2 Zoanthus sanctaehelenae
AACTGTTATAGAAATACTGGAATGGTTAACTGTTATAGAAATACTGGAATGGTTAACTGTTATAGAAATACTGGAATGGTTAACTGTTATAGAAATACTGGAATGGTTAACTGTTATAGAAATACTGGAATAGTTTACTGTTATAGAAATACTGGAGTAGTTACTTGTTATATTGAAATCCTGGAATGGTTAACTATTATTGAAATACTGGAATGGTTAATTGTTATATTGAAATACTGGAATGGTTAACTATTATAGAAATCCTAGAATGGTCTAAAACAGTTACGTACATACCTGCCCTGGGGCTTTATACTCCACATTCAGCAAGAACTGTCGGTTCTGTACCAAACAATAAAATTTGGTTAAATTCTGTTGAAACACGCAGAAAAAGGATCAAACCATAATCATTTCATCACTCACCAGCACAGAGGCTCTAAACGAATCAAGAGCATCGGCAACCTGCTCCACCTACACACGAAACGAGACGGGATGTTAGTTTGCACTAAACAACATCAATAGAAGAAGAAATATCAAATAGCTAACTTTTCCTGTTTGGTTAAAAATACGATACTAGACAACAATATTGTACGTTAGATGTTCAATAATCAATACAAAGTATTACAATTCTTCTACCCTAACAGCAATCATCTTTCCGAGGTTTACCTATACTTCTCACAAGTAATTCAGCGAGTTTATTATGAAGAATTTATGGCGTTTTAGTTTCCTCAACAAAAATACATTATCCATTAGGGAAACAAAGATAAATTAATTACCCATTGTGGCAACAAAGTTCAACCAATACCCAATCGTCACATTTCATTTTGTTTAATTCAAAACCGGAAATAATATGTGAGAAACTAGTAGAAAAATGAAACTTATTCAAGGCAAAAATAGTTTACAAACAAAAAACATTTTAACTTGCTTCAGGCCTTTAAACATCCAAAACGTGGGAAACTTCTATAAAACAAAACCAGTTTTCACCACATGGGGGCACACGTCGCACAAGGAACAGCACCCTTGTTCTGCCCATTTTTTCTTGTGCCCTGTTTGTGCCTAGTGCGGCCAACTGAAACAACGTACTTAACATAGTACAAAATGTTGCATAATTATGAAAACGTTTTATAACTTAAAAGTCTTAATAATTTTTGTTGGCCTAGTTGGTAAGATGCCAGTCGGGTTTGATTCCCGGCCGGACCAACACTCAGGGTCTTAAAATAATTGAGGAGAAAGTGCTGCATTTACAGATTTCACGTCTTCTTTGACACGGACGTTAAACCGTAGGCCCTCGGGGATTATATCTGTGTTTGTGTGTGTGTGTAATGTGAAAGGTCTCCGTCCACCATGGAGTGATAAGATGGTCTCCCAATTAGTAGCCCTTTACCTCATCTTCAGCCTCTAGAGAATGAAAAGTTTAATCTCAACAGTACAGTTACAAGTTCAGACGCAAGATTAGACATTAAGGCAGGAAGTTTTTGGTCACGTGGGATCACAACATTCTTTGATGTGAGAATCACGCATGTGAATTCCAAAAGTAACCAAGGCAAGCCAACATCCACTATTTTTCAAAATCAAGAGGATGAGAAGAAACGGAAGTACCTGCAGAGGACGTTGAAATGGGTTCATTTACACCCCTTGTATTAGGAACTAACGGTGGAATGGGAACAGAACGCCAACGTTTCTTGAAAGAACTAGCTTTGAAAATCGAAACGAAAAACTGTGAGCCGTATGCAACAACCATGAAGTGGCTGAGGACATTGATTTCTTTTGAAATTGTCAAATCTGCACATCTAAGTATAATAGGATCAAGGTCATCCTTTAGAAGGGACAATGATTTTATTGATGACTGTAAATTAAATTCTAGAAACGTATTTTGCTAGTTCTCCCAAATATTTTTTCCAGCCGTTTTTCATTATTACTATTACTATTTTTTATTATTGAATTTATTTTCCAAGTCAGAATCTGATTTTTTTAAGAATTGTTATTATTATCAATATATTATTATTAACAATATTTTTTAGATGAATTCAAAATATTATTATTATTATTATTATTATTAGTAGTAGTATTATTATTTCTTTTACTATTATTAAAGGAATGAAATGATAATGTAGTGAGCATGGCCTAAACATTCTTGATAGTGCTCACGTGAGCTTAGATCGCAAAATTAAAATAGATCTTCACATTCAATGGAAAGAGCCAACGCATTATAAACAAATTAACCGAATCAAAATAAAGTGAAAAAAATAAAGTGATTATTATAATTAACCTCTTAGCAAGTTTACATATATAAGGCTAAGCATTGTAAAGCAAATTGAAGACAGGAGTAAAAACATGTCTCTAAAATTCAAATCTGTGTACGTTTCTTTGAAACAGTTGTCTTTAACTCAAAAATGGATTACTAGAGAAATACAATTGAAAACAGGGACTTACGTCCTTTGGAAGGGTCACAAAGGCCAAATAATACTCCAGTGCTTGAGGTGGAAAACTGTTAGACAAAAAATGAAGTCATAAATTCCAAGGAAAAGCAATGGACAAAAGGCTTGACAAAGACTGATAAAAATTGTCATTTCCTACCCGTGGAATGAAGGAGGCAATGGACACAGCTTTGAAAGGGGCAGCGATTCTCTCTAAAACAGAAAACTTGCTTAACACATATATACTTTTAACACTAAAATATAATTCACTCCAAACAAAGAAATGATAAGTGCAAGAAAGCAAATGAAATTTGGCAAATAGAAATCACCATAGGTATCAAATACTGTTAAGTACTGAATTGTATAATCATGATGATAGCAACAAAACAACTTTGAATAATGTTACTGAAACTATTACATAAACAGTAACACGCTGTCTTGGTCTTGCTCTGTATTTTACATTAAAGGTCTGTATTATTGTCAGTTGCATTGGGTTGAGTAGGTCTGTATCAACCTCTATTGTATTGTGTTGAACAAGTTTGTTTTACTCTCTACTCTAACAATCCGACGTGTAAACCATCGGGGCTGGTCTTTGTGGTGTAGTGGTTAACACGTCGGACAAGTAACCGAAGATACGGGGTTCGATTCCCGCCAAGGATCTTTTTGTTATTTTTCTCATATTTCTTTGTCTATTGTAACGTGTTGAACAAGTTTGTATAAGTCTCTACTATATTGTAACGTGTTGAACAAGTTTGTATAAGTCTCTACTATATTGTAATGTGTTGAACAAGTTTGTATAAGTCTCTACTATATTGTAATGTGTTGAACAAATTGAATAGTTTGCACAACTCTACAAAGGAAATAAAAAAGCATTGGAGTGTGTAAATAAACAGCTATAATGTATATAAACACAAAACAACTGATGAAGGAAAACCAAGTAAAATCGAGATAGTATCCTTTTCACATACAAACGTAATGTCTTCGGGCCATTTATTATCAGCAATCAAAAAACTGCAAAAACTTTGGGCTTCTTTCTGTAGGATTAGTTTGTGTCCCTCCATTCAAAGTATTAAAGGGTTTTGTATATTGATCGAACTGTATCTTACAGTCTAGATTATTCTCTTTGTGAAAGTGTCCAGTTGGCCTATACTACTAAGCACTGTTCATTATATTCTGTTAAACTGTTCTGTATTTCACTCCAATGGTTTTCAATACCCTGTACTTTAGTTTGCTACCTTAACGAACTAGCGATTCAACAAATCTCAGGAGGACGCACGACACAAACATAAATTTAAATAAACCCTTACATTTCCATAGTCAATGTAGAAGACACGAATCTCTTTAGGCGACGAAATTGCTTCAACTTTTGCACGGTACCTACATAGAGAAGAATAGTCACGTACATTGTGTTCTGAACAAAAATATCGATGTACAAAGAACATCTTTATTTTTGAAATTAAAGAAAGGTTTAAGATGTATGTTTATTTTCCAGACCTTTTAAAAGCAATTAGATACATTTCTTGGTTTGTGCTAAAACATATTTACCGTGATCTTCACCATTTTAAATTTCCTACCTCAATTTTTACTTAGATAAACAGTAGAACCCTTCATTGATAATAAATTTAGAAAATCAAAAAGTTTATCGCGGTTCTTGTTACGTTCTTATGAGTTTCGAAACGTGTAAATACAACAATTTCGGGACAGCTGTCATTTTTGACCGAGCATCATTTTCATGATGAAGTCCTGGGTAATGAAGTAGTAGAAGGTACTCAATACGAACACTGTCAACACAAAATTTTCTTCGTCTATGGTTTAAAAGACTGCGAAAAATACAGAAATTTAGTTTCAATATAAATGGAAATCTCCTGGAAAGACTTGAAAAGAATCTGAAAATGCAAACATGCGTGGAATCGGAGTATTTTACGCAAAAGACAGTGGGTGTTTGAAGAAATCAACCTTTTGTCCCATTTTTTAAAGTTTTTTTGATTTGCATGCATGCTTGCCTTAAAATCATTTTTTATTAGCAGCACGTGTCAATCCGACCAAGCTTTGTGTTGGTATGTTGCTGGTACAAAGCTGTCGAGTTTTCTCACTTGTCAAGGTTAGTTGTGTACATTAAAAACTGTGTGGTTATGCGGCGTTTTTACAATGTTGTTGTTTGTGGTTTTTATCTCATCCGTGCACGAAGTGCAAGATGAGATCGGGAGTGGGATAAAGTAACGTCACTCTCCGTCTGACTGTTGTTCATTGTCGAGTTTTCCCACTTGTCAAGGTTAGTTGTATACATTATAAAAAACTACCTGTTTTGTTTGTGTTTTTTATCTCATACGTTCTCGAAGTGCAAGATGAGATTTCGGAAGTGAGCTAAAGTAATGTCACTCTATGTCTGACTGTTAACAAGGCTTTTCGGTCTAGGGCGAGTCTCTGTCTAACTGTTAACAAAGCTCTTAGGACTGGGACAAGTCTCCGTCTGACTGTTAACACTGTTCGTAGGACTGGGGCGAGAACTTTTAAAACAATGCAGCATTTTTATAAATGCAAAGTTTTTCCCTTTTGCTCAAGACAAAATTCCAAAACTTTTCCTGGCAACTTCCAGCTGTGTTAAACTGTTTCAAGGTTTCGATATATGAGAGATACTGTAAGAAAATCAATTCCAACACCAAAATACCAACTGTCATTCCTTTTGTGACAAACGAACAAAGGTGCTTCAAAAAGCGACAAGAAAAACTGCAGAAAACAAACAATTCCATTTCATTCTGAATGTCAGCTCTAAAAAATTTGTTACAATTTTAAAAGGATGGAATATTACTTGAAAGCGCGACGCCAAAACCATTTTTCAAGGAGAGACAACGGCAAACATAAAATTCAAGAATTTTTCAAGGTCACTCTGAAATAATCTGAGCGGACATGGTTGGTGCAGTTGGTAAGATCTCCGCTTTGCAGCCACAAGGTCCCCAGTTCGATCCCGGTAGTTTGCCGTGGTTCGAATATTTGTGTGGCCAACTCAGCTTTCCATCCTCCCGGGGTAGTTAAATGAGTTCCACCGTCTGCTGGGAGCTAACCTGCGATGGATTAGTGTCCCGTCCAGGGGGAGTCAAAGACTTTCATCCGCTTAAAACTAAACCAGAGATAAGAGCCGGCCCGAAGGGCCACTAGGCTTGTAAAAGGATTTAGCTCTCCAATAATCTATTCAAGGATTCCGGGTTTTCCATAAGGCGTATGAACCCTACAAATGTGGCTGATCGAGGCCAAAGGATTTTTCTCTCGGCCTTGAGTTGTGAGCACTTTTAATAAGTCAAGTCTTCTCTAAAGTGACTGAGTTTAATGGAAACGCAAATTATTTTCCAGCGTTTGTCTACATGATTCTCAGTAAGATAATTTAGAGGGACAATGACGATGATAATATTCTTAGCTGGTAAACAATGGAACTGGCTGCTAAATATTTTGATTTTAGTCAGCACATATAGATAGTTTTCACCTGAAGGCACGGCGGCCATGTTGGTGTACCATTAACAAAAGAATTTTGATTATATTTTTTGTTTGGGACACCAACATGGCCGCTCTAGCTGTCTCTTGTATTTTTTGTCTCTTCGGTTTGTGTGAAAACGATCTTATAAACATTTTTTCTCGCGGAAAAAGTTTGTTAAGTAAATATGGGAATGATTCTGTAAAAACACTACTAATTATCGTGAATTCTATTACTAATACTAAAATCAACAGCACACACCAACTGTTATCTTCAAACAACGCAGCACAAAGGTCTCCTTTCCGTGCAGTGTACGACCCAGGGAGGGGAGGATGCGTGGTTAATTCATTCTGTAGGTCAGTCATCAGCTGCTCCAGCTGAGACCCTATTTAAAAAGAAATAAACATTAGGGTGTCAAACAGAACTGCAATTAGTATTTTGCTAGAATAAAATAACTAAAATGTATAAATATTTCAAAGCACTTTTCAACCTTACGTGTGTAAACATGTTTCGGCAAACCTTTGCCTTCGTCTGTGTGAAAATGGACACTTAACTAAATGAACAACTCATATAAAGAATTAGAATAAATTATGTTAAATAATAAACAACAGTATAAAAGAAATCCGTGGAAATTATAATTACAGTTTTAAACATGCTTGCTATTTAGACCTTTCGGTAAAATTTATAACTTAAAGAAACATTTGAAAACATTTGTGCCAAAATCTGGATTTCTTAAGTCTCTTGCAAAACTGAATAACAATATAGGTTTTGGCCAAAACATTGGAGAAATATAAATTTGTTTTTATGTATGTAATATAAAACTGTCAAGTGCTTGTGAAGAAGATAAATTTTGTGACTAATATAACACGAAGGTTCGACTCGGGCAAGAGATGTTAGCAGTCTGGCCTTTATCGCAGAAGGATTCCCAAACATAAGTTCAAAAGTTTATATGCAAGAAAACACTGTCAAGTGCTTGTGAAGAATTTAAATTGTGGTTGCTTTAAAGCGATGATTCATTTCGGCCAAAAGACTCAGATACTTTGAAACCTTCTGCACCCCTATTTAACATCGCGCTCAAAGCCCTGTTCGGAAAGCCAAGATGTTAGCAGTGTGTCTCTGTCGTAGAACAATTACGTATGTTTTATTATTTAACAAGATGCATCTGAACCATGAGAAATCGGGCTTCTGCCACAAGTGTTCCCCTCAAGATCTGCGTGAGGTACACTCATTTCCATTTCATCTAAGGGTTCCACTCAAGTGCAACTTTGGCAATGCCAAAGTGTGTGTTGAATCCAACTCCAAGATCTCTTTTGTATCTATGGAATCTTGTTCAGTTTGTTGCCGTAAGGCCTCATTTGCTTTCTCCTCAGGCCATTCGATGCAAAGTATACACTACAAGGATTTGTTTACAAACACCTACAAATTGTTTATCAACGTAGCTGTTCAGTTCTTGGGCATGACTGACATTTGAAAAGAAAATATATGATGACCCGTATACTTCTCATGTCACCCAGTATAGGCTATCAGCAAAAGAAGAGGGAAGAGTAGCCATCCCTGTCTCATATGGGTAAAGCATCAGAATTTTCTTTGTTAATCTGCTATTGTACAAGGCTTAAGCTGTAAATCCTTCATGTAACTTCCTGATGATGTTATCAATCTTTGTAAGAACACTAGTGTCTAAGCAGCTTCCACAAAGTTCCTCTTTCCTTCCACAAAGCGTATAAATGGTGATCATTTCCAATCCATTGACTGCACGGCGATGACTCGCAGTGTTGCGATGTGATCTCCACTAACATTTATAGTTTTCAATGTACAGTAATGTACAATGCAGCAGGAAAACGTTGGTGTTCTCAAAACTGTAATGAGCTTGTTAAAAAAATAACTCCAATAGTTTTCAATCTTAATTCGGATATTACTTCGTGCAGAGCACACAGAATTCGACAAGGTTTGTGATTGGCCGAAATAAGGTTATGATAAGCAATATCTTTCTTTTAATCTGTTTAAAAGTCTGTGTTCTCTACACGAAGTAAAAGCGCTAATTCCTCAGACATTTTCCAGTTCGTACTTGTATTTCTTTTGATTCTCTCGATAACTAATTTGATACTGGTTGTAAAGGTTGAGGACCGTTGGTCAATCTTTAACACTGCGTGATTCCATACTATTCACACTTTATTGGTTCACAGGCCCGTGTACGAAGGGGAATAGTGCAGTGGGTGAACACGCACCCCACCCCCCTCTCCCAACGGTCGTAAAGGTTCACAATGTCTTCGCGACTTTTAACGTAATGAATAATAGAAAAAGGAAAAATGATCATAGAAAATGGAAAATGATCATCAACGCATAGTAATTAGAATAAAATCTAATAGGTCAGTCCAGCAAAAGCTTCACATAGAACTTTGTAAACTTTATGCTGTCCTGAAAAAACGAAAGTTGTGATAAAAATAATGACGTCACGTCTGTGAGGGGTCCCAAAAAATTTGTTCGCACCCCGAAGGAAAATTTCTGCGTAGAGGCCCGGTTCAGCAACAGCACTTTCGTTGCATTTTATGCTAAGTGCGCATGTACTTAAGTGTAAGTGAGACGATGATTTGTGACTTAATAACACAAACAAAGCAATTTTTATACTTTCTCCACATGATAGAAATAAACGCAACTAGCACAACTATTAAATGGATAATTATGCAGCGCTGACTGACAAGAAGGAACAAGTAATGTTGATTCTATTTGATCAAATAAATAAATAAATAAATAATAATAATAATAATTCAAGGTTTTATTTAAGCATTAGAGTACAACTTTCTATGACTTTATCGGCGATATAGAGCACGCGTGAAGTTGGGAGAGACACGAGAAACAACATATATTTCGCCGAAAAAGTCATAGAAGGTTGTGCTCTAATGCTTTTATGGTATAGCAAAACAGGCGGCAAAACAAGCAAGCGAAAACCATGACTTTATCGGTGTAATAAAGCTTAGATTTGAAACAATCAGAGCGTGCGTTAAATCGTAGCTATATTATAAATAGCGCTTATCCTATAAAGCTCTAAGCGCTTTACAAATATATTACAGGTTTTAACAATTTGAAAGTCCGCTGAACAGCTCACATGTTATGGCACAGATTTGCAGCCTGAAGTCCTCAGTTGAAGAGACAGACAGCAAGACAGGGATAACCACTCTGCTCTCTGCAAGAAGTATATGGGCTCTTTTAAGTCCCTCGACAGAGAGATCGAGAGAATGGCCTACAGTTAAACGTTCTTATTCGAGAAATTGTTCGTTATTCTCTATTGAGTACTTGTAGTAAAACAAGTGGAACATCTATCAAAGTTATCAGTACAAAAACTTGCCTGTGTCCACACTTTGTGCCCAGAAGTTTAAACTCTGCCCAACTTCCGTGACAATAACCTTCAACAAAATAAACACATGGTTAATTTTCAGAGCTGTGTTATTCTCCAAAAAAAAATGAAGAAATGTAAAATAACACAGGTTCCGTAGTTAATTCCCGATACCTTTTTGTAATTACATTTTCTTTCAGTTTCTTCAACAACAAGAATTTCTTTTGGTTCTTCGTACTTAGACCAGATCTGAAAGAGAAATACATTGAACAAATGGACGTTATTATGCAGTTTAGTACATACGGCTATTATGCCCGCCAGTTTATTTTAATGTTTAGGGTTTTGGTTTTCTTTGAGGGTCTTTGGTTTTGGTTAACTGATGACGGTATTGGTATATTTGTTTGTCAAAATTCATTCTTCATCTTCACCGTGCCAGATATATTATCGTTAGCTTTGCAATTTATCAGATTATTAGAAAAAGTTAAGGATTGTCGTCGTCATCATCTGAAAGATCTGCCACATCTCCAATCAGGAATTGTGCTGTCAAAAACAAGTTATATGCGAAAAAAGAAAAGAAGTATTTGGACATAAATATCATTAGTTTAAAAGCTACAAAATATCAATAATGGTAATGATGGCTTCTCAGAAACATAAATATGAGTAAGGACGTACTCCTCTAAAGCTCTAATTTTACTGGTTCTCGTTAACACGGAGTTGCATTGTATGGTTGGGGTAAGGTTTATTGTGTATTGTAATTCTTTTGTGTTTTTATCCAATTAAAAAAGACTTTCTAAACTACTACGTACCGACCCATAAATATAAACACAACTGCGACAACCATAAGTTGACAATTCCTTCATTTCGACCATATCAAATGGTCTTCATCAGGGTGACCAACCTTCGGGCTCGTCAAAATACTACAAGACTCGTAAAAATATCCAGCCATACTTTCTACTAAGCTGTCTAATAACTGATTTATTTTCCAAATTTTTATTCGAGTAAAAATAAAATCAAAATACCGCGACACGCGCGGTAAAACAAGTTTTCTGGAGTAGGAATATTGCTCAAAATGTACAATAAGGCTGGATATTTGTACTCGCCCCAGATCCTCTCACGGTGTTATTTGTATGGTTATTGGTGCAGTTGGATAACAAGAAAAGCTATTTATAGTACATAATATTCACAACATAGAAATATATTCATAAATGAAAGTGACCGATTACATGAAGCCCTTTGGGACTTGGGTTAAGCTCATCTTTGGCTTCATTGCAAAAAGCTTATTAAACAGATGTGCGATTGCACGGCACAATTTCAGCTCCGGGGTTGCAACAAACCCTTTTAACCGGGCTAAAATGCTTTGTCCTCAATAAATCCACAGCATAATTTCCAATTTAAAATTTCAACCCCGGAGTTAAAGTCAGTCCTTGGTGATAGCTTAAGCAAATTAGTATGGCTTTTGTATGAAATCTAGGGCTGAAATTTCAGTTGCATTAACAGGGCTGAGTTCGGTGTAATCAGAACCTTAGGCAACTCCATAAAAACAAAATCTAATTAGATCTTTTCCGAAATTCCCCCGTTTGATCTTCTGTTGAACTTAATTCAGTCCTGTGTAAATTGAAATCCCTTTGAAATTTAAGGACTGTTCTGATTATAGACTTTACCTTAAGTTTCTTCGACTTGGCTGCTTGTTCTACCACTTGTAATTGCGGGTAATAAACGGTTTTTTCAGCTGTAAAATGGACAGATGAAAGACCTTCCTGTTGGAAAATAAAATGGTAAAATTTCCTACTATAGTTTAATCATAAAAACTAAACCTTACCCAGAGCCTAACTTAATCTATAGTTATCCGCTATGAAACTGTATGCATAAATAAGAAAGTAGGCCTCATTACGTATGTCAAAACACATATGAAAAACAGTAAAACTTATTAGAGAGAAAGTCTGTTAATAACAAAGCGCTAAAACTTACTTCAACTAACGAAATTGATAAGTTTGTGTCCTGTATGAACAACCAACCAATGAAATTGCCAGCCTTATCCACTGAATCAACTTGAACTTCCACCTGTATAAAAAGCCAAAGCATTAACAAATCTATCTGAACTATGCCTTTATCACTGCCTAAAATGCTGAGGAAAAGATCTTTTTCACGGTATAAATTATTCTTTTATCTCCATTCAAATAGGCCATTTCCGAGTTCTCTTATGTGGATGATTCAAACGAGTCTAAGTGCGAAACCTTTCATATGAAAAGGAGTTTTGCATTCAGTTTCATTTTCATGCAAATCGAAGTCATTTTCTAAGAGTGGCTTTGCACTTAGATTTGCATTGAAACAGCGGCACAAGGGAATTCGGAAATGGCCTATTTGCCTGTCAAGCCTCGTTCACGAGCTTTAAAAGCAAAATAGTATGTTACCCAAAACAAGGCTGAGAGGGAAAATTTAAATGCTGACAAAAGATTATTTAAACCGTGAGAAAGGACTACAGAGATGTGCTTTAACTTGTCCTCTGCACCAAAACTAACAAACTAAGCCGGAAAGAACGCAAATCGTTTTTCTCAGAAACACAAATAAAAAAGGTTTTGAAAAACGTTTGTAGTTTGTGACACACTTGTACACTAATGTTTCAAAGTATAGACTGCAACATTTTCAATATAAAAAGTTTAAAAGAACAATTTTAAACAAAATAGAAGAAAAACAAGAACAAGTCATTGACCAAAGAAAATAACTCATTCTACTGTGAATTACCTCTCTCTGGAGCACAAGATCTCGTGTGAAGGCAAGTGCTTCATCCCCATACGGTTCGCCCTCACCATTTATGACTCCCTGGGCAGTAAGAATCCGCCCTGCTCGTGGACAACTAATTCCTGCAACAACAACAACAATAATAATATAAATAACAAAAACAACAACGAGACGAAGAAGAGGAAGAGGAAAAAGAGGAAGAGGAAGAGGAAGTGGAAGTGGAAGTGGAAGAGGAAGAGGAAGAGGAAGAGGAAGAGGAAGAGGAAGAGGAAGAGGAAGAGGAAGAGGAAGAGGAAGAGGAAGAAGAAGAAGAAGAAGAAGAAGAAGAAGAAGAAGAAGAAGACTTTATTTAATATCAATTACGAAGGAAGTGGTTGCCCATTCTTTCTAGCCAGAGGCTAATGTTAAATCGCTCAACAGCTCATTCAGATCCTGGCGTGAAAGTCGAATTTGCTAAGGGAGAAAAACCCTCGGAGTCAGATTGAGACTGACAAATCTCAGCCCACATACCAAGCCCAGGTCGTATAGGATGGACGCAAGACTGATGACCGCTATGCCAACTCCTCCTCCTGCATAGCTTAACGCGATGATGAGACACAAAATTCAGAATAACATTACTTACATGATGTAGTAAAATTGTTATTTATTTTTCTTACCAGCTAATAAAAATGTGATTAGACATGTCTCCTTCGGAAGGTACAGTCTCAGCCTCGACCCACTAGCAACAAACTGAAACAATCATTCAAATATTAGAAAACTTTTTTTAACTTTGAAGATTTGTTTATTAAGACATTCACAAATCGTTGTTAAATGCTTACAAGTCCTAAAGCTAGAATCTGGCAGAGTTCAGTGGCAAGACATTTGACGAACTACTTTTAACATTTTGATTTATTATAAATGACGTAAATCATCTTGTTAATTGCAGTTACATATATATATTTAATAGTTAATAAAATTAGTTTATTTTACATTTTAGATGAAATTCTTTTTTATAGGTGTGCCGAATTAAACCACATCATCATTTTTGTAAACTGAATGATCTTTTTCCAGTTTGCTTCCTATGAATGCGAGTCAAAGCACACAACCAAATGTTCGTCAGAGTTTTATATATTATACTTGCGGCATAGCCAGGATCTCAGTCTATAGACTTTGCAGACCCATGGCCAAGCAAGTGCTGAACATGCTAATTGCTTTTCACGAGTATTGTGGCGAGATTGTTTTTAGAAGAGAAACTTTCTCAGCAATTCCAAACATCTCTAAAAAACTCCAGCTACGTAGAACTCTTTCAGATATTTCTGCAATCATATATATCATCCACTACACCTCCCCTCGCAGTACATTCTCTCTGTTCCTCAGGTAAGTTATAGGGGTTTCAATAAAGTTTGAAGTAGGCAGCCAGTTTGAGGTATTAACAGACCCTTTTCCTAGGATGGTGTGGGGGGCATGGCGCCTCTGAAACATTTGAAATCTGGAAGCTCTGAAACGCTAACTTTAGTGTTCTTGGCGTCAAAATATGTAAAATAAGGAGGCGATGAGCAACTTCACCAGTAGGGCCGTAACAGCGATACCAAATATGTATAATAAGGAGGCGATGAACAACTTCACCAGTAGGGCCGTAACAGCGATACCAAATATGTATAAGGAGGCGATGGGCAACTTCACCAGTAGGGCCATAACAGCGATACCAAATTATGCTGAATGCGCAATGAGTGCCCGACCTTGATGTCGAGTACATTTAAGCCAATCGAGGCAGCCGACATCTCTGATCGAAGTAGCCAACGCTCATCGTCGAACGTCAGTGCTTATTGAAAGCACTGGATAAGATTCTTTCCCTCTTTTCATACATATTACCAGTAATTATTTATTTCATTTACCTATTTACAAAATTCGCCATCTGGGGCAGGGATTACTCAAAGAGCACAACTCCAAAATCGGATAAAAAAACACACAAAATTACACGATAACAATAAAAACATAAAAGCATATAAATATCTATTATGTGACCTACTTCAACAATTGCAGTACAACGACCAGCTCTTTGTAAGAATGGGAAGAACTGTTTTGCTTTTGTGGCTTCCTTCATGGGAATAAACAAATATTTCTTAGAAATGTATATCATATCATATCGCATCATATCATATCACATCACATCACATCATATCATATCACATCACATCATATCATATCATATCAAATCGTATCGTATTATATCATATCACACTATATTGCATAGTAGTTTTGAACCTCAGGAAACCATACAAAAATAAAACCTAAACAGATTGACGCTTTCGCCTCACTCGTTATTCAGATTTCTTGTTCATCTTAGCGACAGTGGAAAGGTGTATTTGAAAATATACTACTCACTTCCAGTAACTATATAAATATTTATATTTAGTAATCGATAAAGAAAATAGTGCAAATATATGCGGAGATCTACTTGTTACATTATATATAAGTTGTAGGTTAATTTTGATTTCAGGTTAATTTTTTTAACCTAGGTTAATTTCTATTATATTTTAACGGGATTTATTTTTTGGGGGCTCATTCTAAAAACTGGGGGTTAGATTTTTTGGTGGACATAAAAAATAGTATTAAAATTTTTAGGCCGGAGCTTATCTCTGGTTTCTGTAGTGTTGAGCGAATAAGAGTCTTTAACTCCCAATAAACGTGGCACTAATCCATCTCAGGTTAGCTCCCAGCAGATGCTGGTACTCATTTACCTACCCTCGAAAGATGAAAAGCGGAGTTGGGTTAGGCAGAAAAGAAGGTCACACAAATACTCGAATCTTGGCAAAGTGCCGGAATCGAACTGGAGACCTTGCGGTTGGAAAACAGAGATCTTACCAACTGCGCCAATCACGTCTGCCCAAAAACGGTCACCACATTAAAACGTTAATGAAATGTTACAACTTCGTAGACATCTGCATATTAAAGAGTTACTGAATTGATACCAATATCTGAGATATAAGCAGGTTTAAATATACAACCTATCCCGGAATAATCTGCACATTAAAAAGAGCGATACGTTACCCACCCCTGAAAGATCTGCTACTCTGTGAATGGGTGATTCTTTTCTGCTGTGAAGTCCCTTCGCATTCTTTACTGCTCGTGTTTCTGCAGCCAATAACTCATCGTAATGTGATGACCTCTGGTCATCATCTTGTCTGTGACGTAGTACAGTTGCAAAACCTGCAGCCACAAAAATTTATATCAAGAAACAAATAATCTGTTGATTTGAAATTGTGTTGAGCTACAAAGCGGCCTTTTGGAAAGTTAGCCCTGTAACTGCTCTGGCATTTCATCAATTGTTGGGCTTCATTTCTTGACTAAAGGTCGGCACTATTCGTTACAGTTTGAAGAGATAAATTATTTTATAATTATATAAATTTTATTTTATATAGAGAGGAATTAGTAAAGGAGTTACCACTGTTCTAGAAGAAGTAATGAAAAATTAATTCGAATTCATTGATTCGAAGCACGAGTGGTATTAGCCCACTTTCATCAAATACAAGCGATATCTTTCATTAGTTCTTCGAGAACAAAGGTGATATTTCCTTTTAATATCATATCTACATAAAATACTCAATTCTTTACAATGAAAATCACTTTGCGCTGGATTATAACAAAAGTCAAGTCTGGTAGAAAATGTACAAACGCCGCAAACACATCCATGCAGTTAGTTAACAGCACGCATGGTATTAATTAATTGCATGAATTAAGAAAAGATTCCATGCTCGTCAGCCAATCAGAATCGAGTATATTATGTAGGTATGATATTATTTAGATATTATCTTTGTCTAAGCATAATGTCATGCAGTTAGAACAGTAAAACAGTAACAGTTCATCAGCAAGATACCTATATTTTGTGGAATCCTTCAACTGTTTCGGACCTCACCTTTACTTATTAATGCTTCTGCCACGTTAATTCCTCCAATTGTAACTGTACCACAAGTTCTTTCCGGAAACCCGTCATTTGGGGGCTTTATATAGTCAATTACCACGTTTACCTGAACAATATGAAACATTTGTTTAAAAGCAATAGACCGAGTGTCAAGAGTAGGGGATCAGGTAGTTTGCCTGGTTCAGTATTTGCTGTTTTTTAATGGAAACAAATAAGAATATAGCATCTAAAACAAGTTTCGTAACTGATTACCACCCGCCCACGTTTTTGGGGCCTCGAGAATTACAATACAGCTAACATAACGTAAAGTTGTCACACAGTAAAAACGAGCTTCGCAATTTTAAAAAGTAGGATTTCGAACTAACCAAATAATGTAACAATTATTTTCATGTCCTGCCAATGAGAACGACATTTGACACAAATCAATAGAGTTGACAAAGAAGTGTAAGTGCATCTATGCTCCAAAACGTTTTGTTAGTACAAAAATGAATAACAAATAGCAATACTTGTATAATAAAAAACTGAAACGTGCTTTGGATAATAAGTCAATTATTCGAATTCACTTTTGTACGTCGTCAAAATTTAGCAACAATCAGTTGTTGCATTGAAGAAAAATTGAATTGATGAAGTCAAAACTGTCCAAAATGCAAAATAATCTCGAAACTTTCAAACACAGTTGTCGTGGTGGTTTCTTTTCCTTCTTAGATTTTCTTTCAACTCAAGCTAGAACTCCTTGCGCATTCCGAAAAAAAACTTTAAGATTAATCTTCACTGAAAGTTTTTTTTCCTTAAATTCCAATATAACTTTCATCGATCGTGCAATCTCTGTGTTTTATTACGATCAATGTAGATTTTAAGTAGCTTCAACTCTCGTTACCTCCCTCATGTTAACGAAGCCATATGTTCACTCGGTGCATTTTGATTGGTTAATTTATTTTTCGAAAATAAAGAAACAATGGAAACAAATGAAACACTAGAGAGGGGAAGGTTAGAAGAAACCTTTGGAGCAGGCTCTGGCTGGCGGTTTAGGCCGATTCACAAAAATGGAACAGTTCAGGGGCCAAAGGGTTAAGTTATAAAAACTGTGTTTAGGAAAATATTTTGAATTTATAATGAAAAAAATCAAGCATTATTACCTTCTTTCCTATCAGTTTCTTTCTTAGGAATTCTCGAGCTTCATACATATAAGGAATGTCATAAAGAGGTCTAGAGCGTTTTCCGTCTTTCTGTGACATAGGCACAGGGTCCTGAAAGGAAATAGAAGGAAACATATAGCTGAAAAACATCATTGCCTGAACCATAATAACTTCATATAAAAATGAACGATAATAACTCCATAAAACGAACAACAATAACTCCATAAAATGAACCACAATAACTCCATAAAATGAACCATAATAACTTCATAAAATGAACCATAAAATGAACCACAATAACTCCATAAAATGAACCATAATAACTCCATAAAATGAACCATAAAATGAACCACAATAACTCCATAAAATGAACCATAAAATGAACCACAATAACT
>JAOTRI020053408.1:4550-17378 GCA_028564885.2 Zoanthus sanctaehelenae
ACTCGGTTCCTAATTCTGTTCCCAACTCGGTTCCTTACTCGGTCCTCACTTGATCCCCTACTTAGTTCCTGACTCGAAAGTTGGTTTATCTCATTGAATGCTAAAACCAACCTATTACTGTTTGAAACTATTTGTGTAGTACACTAACAGATATTTGTCAAATTAGTCAAATAATCGTAAGAAAGAAAATATTTTAACGAAGGAAACTCCAAAGACTAGGTTTGATATCGCAATCGCAAATTTGAATGTCAGCAGTGTGATATGACGTAGGTTATGATATTCAGAGCATAAATGTGACAGTTTTCTTATAAATTTTGATACTTTCGAGGCAATCTAAGTCTTGCGAACTTTTTTCTCTTTATTATTGGCTAAAAGCCGCACAGTAACCATGTTTTTTCCTCGTTTTAATAGTTCTAAACATTTCTAATATCGTAAATAGATATCTGAACAGACATAACTATAATGCTGCTGCAAAAAAATAGCAAAACAGTTACTGTTCATCAGCAGGATGCCCAAATTGTCTGCAGTTCTACAATTGGTTTCGGCTCCATTAAATCCTGTACAAATTGAAGAACAATTTAGGTAGAGCCACCCATTAAGTGAGCACAGTAACTGAAGAACGTTATTAAAATAAAGAAAATTAATAGATAATCCGTTAAAACCAGTCTTCGCGGCATACGCTACAAAACAAAAAGAACATCAAAAAGAGCAAGTTTGCGCGTGAAAAACAAATTAGTATCAAGTAAAGTGCGCGCGTGCATGACTTACAGATACACATCTAAATATAGAATATAAAAGGATACAATCGAATAACTTCTGTCAAACATTTGAAGGCATTTTAAGTTCCTTTACTGATGCTTGTATTTCCGCACCTTGTCATCGTAGCTTAAACTTAAACTTGAATATTAATATTCTTGTTATCTATTATATATTTGACCTGATGAAAGTGTCATGAAGAAAACAAAACAATGCTATCCGTTATAAATTCTTTTGCCACCGTACAGTTTGAAACATGGCAAATGTAGTAAATTCTGCTATTGGAAATTGTGGAAGACGTTCACTATCCATCCGACGTCATCTACATGCGGTAAAACTACTCCGGCCATTGAAGTAAGCTGGTTAGAGCTTCGGTTATACGCGTTACTACAGGGCATACACCCATAAATGTTCAGGAGTTCTACAATGCTCAAGTGCTACAATAAAACCTAACATCTTTTTAATAAACTTCTACCTATACGAACTGCTTCACAGTTCACCTCCACTTGATAATGAGCTCATTGACTTTTCAGTGCGTACCGTAGGAAGTGCTTTTTAATTGGTTGAGTGTATTGTATTGGTTAAAACTGCATTTACGTATGCTCTGTTACTATGCCTACAAAATAGTAAGACTATTCAAAATAATATTTGAAAAAGTAAAAAAATCCGAATAATTCACCGTCGCAAACCTTAACTGTTGGCGATTTGAAAGAGTAATGCAGCCTGGTAGATTTACTGTAGCAAACCTATTCACCAGCGATTTAAGCTAAAAACTAAATCTTTTTACGAGCTAAGTGGCCCATGGTGCCGGTGGTTATTTCCGGAATCCGTAGTTTTAAGCGAATGAGAGTCTGTGACTCTGGTTTGCATTGAAAGAGTAAAAAATGCAAAAAATTCACCATCACAAACCTAAACTGTTGGCGGTTTGAAAGAAGAAAGCATGCTGGTAGATTTACCGTCCCAAACTCAATCAGAATTTCATACCGACAAAAATCCTGATAAATCCTGAAAACAAAGCCAATAGCGTATGAATTCAATGCGGCATATTCCTGCAATTCAACTTCAAGTTGTATATTTGTTTGCAAATAAACAACAGTCGAACAGAAGTAAACATCTTAAAAAAATTCATCATTCTTAAACTTATTAAAATATGCAAATTTAGTGCAAACCTAATTTATAGTCATACCTTTGAGACGCACCCAGATTTTAGCTTTGTGACCTACGAGCTTCCAATTTTAAAAATTCATTTGCAACACAACGTATACAAAATTTCTCAAATTTATTTTTTTCTCACTCCTTGCAGGCTTACGACAAATAAGTATTTCTAAAATGGTTTCCAGTGCTAATGCTAATCACGTGCCTTGTCACGTGCCTTCTTATGTACGTAAGTTGCCTTTCAAGACGCCCTGCATCTATCCTCACGATATTTACGATTTTGATGAAGTTTCAAAAGCCTTAATCAGAAACATCCGGTTTTCAAAATTTTCTATTATAAACTATCTAAATTACTAGGAAATCTATAAAATATCCTAGCAGAATTTGCCAGCCAACTTTTTTTGTTTAAAGAACAGACTAATTGAAGAACAGATCGGTTGGCTATAACACATGGCAGGTATTTAAAAAAAAACCTTCGTGGAATTTTCGTAATGCACACTGGTGGGTGGACGTGGTTTGCGCAGTTGGTAAGATCTCTGCTTTGCAGCCACAATACGATCAGCCAGTACGATCCCGGCAGTTTGCCGTGGTTTGAATATTTGTGTGGTCTTCTTTCCGTCCTAGCCAACTTAGCTTTCCATCCTTCCTAGGTAAGTAAATGAGTACCAGCGTTTCATGGGAGCTAATCTACAATGGATTATTGTCTTGTCCAGAGGGAGTCAAAGACTCTCATTCGCTTAAAACTACAGAATATGGAGATAAGCGCCGGCACCTGGGGCACTTGGTGATATATATTGCAGTTTGCTGACGCGTGGTTTCTACCTGGTAGTAATGGAGATTGCTGGTTGGTTGGATAGGGAAAAAATAATTAAGCAACTAGGTACAAAGATCTTATCTTTGTTTTTTTTGATGATATTTGTTCTTTGTTTGCCATATATGATCACAAGACAAAAGTCAATTCAACTCTGCAAGATGTTGTCTTGACACAATCATTGTACTTGAATTTCCTATCATTTGTTATACCTCCAGATGAAATAAACTCTACCTATGGGGTGGAAGCACCAAATGGATAATTCATGCTGTTCGGCAAACCGCGAGGCCATTCGTGATAAAACAACACTTTTGCAAGCCAGCACCAACTCAGAGCTAAGTAATTTTACCTTCAAAGAAAAATAAAGAAGAAAGATTCCTGAGACACTGATACGTCATTCATTTTCATCTTTATATATCAATATATGTAGACCCCTTGCAGTAAAGCTCGCTTTGAAATTGGTACAAAAGCAATGCCTGGTAAAGATATTTGTTGTTGAACAATAGTAAAGCGAGCTTTACTACAATTTGGTTTACATACATTGAAGTGAAAATGTATGACGTATCAGTCTTTGAATAATCATTATTCTTTCAGAAAAAAAGTCCTGAATAGTGAGCTTCTTAGTGCCGAGCAACTCTTCCCTCTATTATTACAAGTATAAACAGCATTGCTTTCACAAGCTATTAAACTAAAAAATTGTAATTACTGTTAACTGGTATATCAAAAGTGACATATAAAGTGTTCATTTTGGGTTTGGTAAAAAAAGAAAGGAAACTTTTTCGAGAGACATTTCATTCTTTTGTTTTGGAGTTTGATTCTGTCGAAAATTCTTATGCTCAATTACTCATGTGAGCAAGTCGGAATGATATTATAGAACAAGAATATATCCAAGTGTTTTCTTATTTTGATCTCCCCTATCACAACGTATTACGCAGTAATTGCCACATGTGGTAGTTTTGTAATGTCCATGGCCCGTACCAAAACCAATAACTGAATCACAAGTACGACAGTCGTTTTCCTGGTTTGATGTAATACCCAGCCTAGCGTGTGGGCGACTCGTAGAACTCCAATGAACGTTGAAACCTTCTTTGTTGCAGTTCGACTTTAAAGAAAAAAAAACATTGAAAAAAAAAATCAGAATTTTAAGGAAAGATATTACTTTTAAAGTAAATCAAACAACTTTAGTTTTATATAAACAGGATGCTTAAGAAGCCTTCACAGGGCCAACCTTGTGTGTTGAGCTAGCGCCTCAGGGAAAATGGGATACACTTTTTAGCCTGAGCGACAAAAACGGAAAACCAATCGCGATTACACGATGAAAGGAGAAATTTCAATGCAACACGAGGCAAAGTTGAGTGCATCAGTTATGAACTACTTCGAGTTTATTGTGTGGCTTGTAAATAAATCACGAACTGAAAGTCACTAAGCCTTAAGGCGGGACTTAACCTAAAAAATGTATAAAATAGAGGTTTTTTGGGGGCTTGGGGTATGGCCTGTGTATGTGATGACACGTAAACGTTAGTCACGTGACAGCCTGCATCGTTTTTCAAATCTTTTTCTGCCGAGCGGTTTCAAGGTAAAAAGAGCCAAAATAATGCCATTTTTTGGCACTTTTGGGCAAATCTTGGGTGCCTGAGCTCATCATTAAGGGCTGAGAAGGCTTAAACCTTGCCAGTATCTAAGAACTGTTTATTGGAACTATGATCATAGCAAAATCAGCTAATTTGCTTGGTTGGAGCACTGGCTGCTTGCTGTATCATGGAAAAGGGGCCCTACGAGTGTTTGCTTTAGTCCTAGCCAGCTGCATTTTGCATTTTTCTTAGTTTTATTAAAAGCTTAAAATATTCCGGGTTTCCCATGATGCAATGGTGCATATTTGTGTTCTATGGCTGATCGACTGCATATGCCAGCAAGAAATAGGTTATTTCAGCTCAGGTTTTTCAGGTTTGTCAATAAAAATTCCATTGTGCTGTAGACGAACAATTGTTTTATAATATTTTTTTATGTTAATGGAAATTTGAAAGTAAAATAAAACAGTTTAGACAGCATAAGTTTCAGGCAAACTTTGTTGTTTTTCACACTCATTATTTGAGTCATTTCATAAATTTAAGAAATCTGAGTGCAATCCATCTCATTTGGCCTCAAATGCTGGATTACTTCATATTGTTTCTCTTTCTTTTGATGTGTCACGAGCCCTTCTCAACTGTTGTTTGTTGAAAAAGTGTTGAAATTGAACTCCAGCATTTATTTATTAATTTTGAGCTTTTGCATCTAAGCAAAAATGCTTAATTGTAAACACTCTTCCACTCTGTGATTTTAAAATTGCCCATTACATTGTGCCTAAATAATTATTATGTAGGGCAAACCCCCTTTAGAATAAACTCAATACGAGGTAACTCTGTTGTTTTATTTTAGTTTGGCAGGGAGAGATTGAAATAGTTTTCTCTTAGCAAGTATTTAAGATAAATGAAAGTTCTATGCACAAAACAAAGGCCTTCATACTGGCCATCTGTAAAAAATATTTTCAAGACATTCGGCTTAGTTATTTAGTTCGTTTTTTTTCTCAAGGAGAAGGTGCTTTTAAGCTGTTTATTGAAGCTGGCTCTGTTACCATGGTAATAAAAGACTCAAACATGCAGTTGCTGGTCATGTTAAGTAGTCATCTGTTGAAAAGTTTGTATTTGAATAAAAAGTTATTTTAGGTTAAGTCCCGCCTTAACCATGAAAGCAAGTTCACTGCATTATACATTGCGTTTAATACATAATTTCACGACAATGAAGCAAGGGTTTAAACAAATTTAAGCAAATGTCGTATTTCCTCAAATAAACGCTGCAGCGTTATTTAATTGTCTATTATTTGGGTGTGGGTTTAATCGAAGGTGGTGTTCAATCGTACGTTTGATCAAAATGGCGTAATACAAGTAAAATAAAAGAGTAATTACCGAAAACTACGCTTGAAGAAATATTCAAAACAAATTTTTAGGAGCAACTAGCGAAACATCGAATAAAAAGTAAAAACTGATACATATTGTTCCTTCTTGCGTTATGTTCGACAAAAAAAAGTGTAATAAATTTCGTAAATCCGGTATTCAGTCATCTGGTATGCTACACTGTATGATATGGCATCCCAGGATACATGAAATAGTACATGGTAAGGTACAGGGTAAGGTATGGTAAATGGTATAATGTGGTAGATGGCATATTGTAGTACACGATGTGGTATGGTTCATAGTTCACTTTATAAAATAATTTAAATGGTACGCGCGTTCTGATTGGTTGAAAAACCGTTTTACATTATAATATGTAAACACGGTTTCCATCTTCTTTCGTTAGTTATTTTATAAAAGAAATATAAAATGGTTTCCGTGTTTACATAACTTGATGTAAACACTTGGGAGGTTGGGAGAACACTTGATAAGCTGGTTTCCTACGCTTATCTCGTGTTCTCCCAACCTTCCGCGTGTTTATATCAGGTTATGTAAACACTGAAACCATTTTATATTTCTTAAATGTAAGTTACTTTGTGCCTGCCCCCCTGACAGGATTAGTTTTTTAGTTATTTCAGGGTGCCATGCAGTTCCCTGATTTTCTAATATATTCTTTAAAAAAATTCTACATGAGAATCAGTGGGTAGACAAATTTTTGTATTGTTGGTTATAATTTTTTTGACATATTTCATCATGATTTTGTTGACTTTTTTTCATGTATAAGTTTAGGTGCATTTTCAGTTACAAATTTGACTGATACACAAGGTATATATATATTTTAAAATACTGCTATATGCTTGGTGATCAAAGTTGAGGATTTAAATACCAAAGACCTGGTTGCAAATCCTTGATTGAGACAACTAAATGTTCTCAGTGATTATAGTTAGAGGCAAATTTACCATGATTTGTTAATAGCTAGCTGGTTTGTGTTCCTGTACCAGATGGGATTCTTAGCAGGGAGAGGGAGGGGCGAGGATTGTAATAGGATACTGAAAAGCTGTATTGCTGCTTGTAAATACGAAATGTTTCTTCTGGGCCAAGTTCAAAGGCTGGTTAAAATTTAAACCTGGGTTAAACAAAAATTCAAACTGGAATTTCTTCTTTAAGAAAAAGTGAACAGTTATTTATGAATACCGTTTGGATTTTTCTAGGAAAAGTCATGTTAATCCCAAAATTACAACTAAAATCTCTCCTTATAAGATTGGAAACAAGGTCGTGGGTTAACCGTTTAACCCTAGGTCTGTGCTAATCGGCTTTTGAACAACTGGGCCCTGGTGTTGTAACATTTTGGAGATCTCTCAAGCAATGTTTTGTGTTTATATTTTTTGTCAAATTCAATATTATTTAACAAAAATTTGGCCAAAAGTTCAGAAAGATGAAGCATCAACGACTTGGCCCTGTTTAGTCTCGAATGATTTCTGCTCTATAAATTTTAATTTTGTTCCCTATTTTACACAGTTTTCCTGACTCGCATCAGTACCTGCCCATCCTTTAAAGATTTGCAGAGGTTGATATTGTTAAGAGATAAAGATTAACCTTAGTTTCTGAGAGGAATGCTAGATTTTTGCCGATGTGGTTGGTGCATTGTAAGATTTTTGCTTTCCCATTGCAAAGTCCCGGTTTGATCCCAGTCGTGGTGAGATTTGTATATTCTTTTCACCTTTTCCAGCTAAGCCAACTTAGCTTTCCAGAGTAGCTATAGGTAAATGAGTGCCAGCGTTTATTTTAAGAAAGGTTTTGAAAATGTTTTAATCATTGGTATAGATCTAAAAAACTCCCGCAAAATCTCGGGTTTTTTTTTCTCCTCTTCTTCCCCGGTGGGAAATAAGGCTGCGACACCGCGACGCCACTTTTTGCGGTCTTAAGCAAGTTTCAGTGCTTCGCCCCAAGTCAGGCCCATCTCTTTCAATTCTAACTCAGCTGTTCTGCGCCATGTTGTTTTTGGCCGTCCACGTTTCCGTTTACCAACAGGGTCCACTGTAATGCTACTTTTGGGATCCGTTCTTGGTCCATTATCATAACATGTCCAAACCATTTCAGACGACCTCTAGCAGGATGTTTTTGCAGCCTGTTTTCTGATAAAGTTCTTCGTTGGACACTTTTTGAGGCCAAAAGATGCGGCATATCTTCCGGAGACACCCGTTGTGAAAGGCACTGATCTTGTCCATGTCTGATTTCACAACTCGCCAGCACTCTGACCCGTTAAGGAGGACAGATTTCACGTTACTGTTGTATAATCTTACTTTGGTCTTAAGGTTATACTGTTTGGATTTCTAGATGGGTTGGAGTCGTTCAAAGGCCCCACGAGCCTTGACTGATTATCCTTCTTGGCTCCATTATCCTTGCTGATTAAGCTGCCCAGATAGATAAAGTCCTCGACTGGATTCAGCACTTTTGTTGTTGACAGTTATGGGAGGAGGATTGGCCGAGTTGATTGACATGACTTTGGTCTCGTGGTTCTTATAAAAATTACCTAGTCCGTCATAAAATCTGTACTCCGTGGGGCAGTTATAACTCGTTTACTTCGCGAAAAGAATACTACAATTGTCGTGCACAGCCCGTGTTGTCCTCACTTTTATCTTCTAAATTTGCTAAAATATTTCTTTCTTTTTGTCTTTTGTTTCTTAGCCGTAAAGGTCCGCTGGCGGCTTGGATTTAGATTCAATGCGGGAGAAAGAATATATTTCTTGATGAAAAGTTCCAGATTTATATAGATTTGCTCCGACCTTAAATGTTGCTAATGAGGTTGTTTAGAGTGAAACAACACAAATTCACTGCAAAACAGAAACCTCATATTTTGGCACTTAGCTGTCGGTTAACCGATATTGGAAGAGCGTCAATTTCTACACTCGTGAAAGAGCTTGAAAAGCATTATTAGTACCTAGTTTGAAGTAATTATCAAATTTTAGTGTGTTTTGATTGCTTTGGTACAAAAGAACCCTCTCGTCTTTTCAAAACCCTGTTGTTTTTGGTTTAATGAGAAAAGAGTCTCAAAACATTTTCTAATTTTAATGAGTCGAGAAACTGCAGTGCAAGAGACGTTACATAATAATTTTGTTTAAAACTAAAATTTTCGTTACTGATCTCTCACAAAGAGTTTAACCTTAAAATACTTACGATAAAAATGGAAGGCCGGCAATCTAAAGCCGCCATCGGAATATTTGTTCATCAAGAAAATAACAATTTTGCTTGGAATTGAAAATTTTTTTTGAAGATACGAATTACGAAGTTGCTTATATATTTTAAGACAGTTTGTAATTAAACTTTGGCTTTGCAATGTCTATTTCTTTGCCGAAACCTGGTGAAACTGAAAGTCTTACATTCGCTCCCCATCACGTTAGAAGAAAAGAGAGTCCTTCTACGAGCAGTACAAATACAAAAAGTCTTCGTCTTCCTCGAATTACCAAGGGTTATTTGTTAGAAAATAAATCATTATCGTGTCCTAGAAACTTAACTAAAGACGGGGAGAGTAAAGATCTCGGCGTTAATACTTTTAAAGCAGAAGAAACGGTACTATCTCACAGAGATGAAACGAACTGCGCGAGTCCGTTGACAGACACACAAATTGGAATTGTAAAGCACGTAAAAGATAACTTGAAACAAAAACTCGACGACAAAGGAAAAGAAATGAGATGGAGACAAAAACCAATTCGTCAGAAATTCAGTACCATTGTTGATAATTCCAAGTTAATCTTGATAAAATCTTGTCTCAATGCCGAGAAACTTGCAATAGATAAACTTGAAACGGAAACGTTAAAGATAAAAGATGAAGTTATCAAAAATCGAGCATTAAGACTTAAGAAAGCGCAGGAAGCACAGCCACCGTCCGAAGAGGTTGATAATCCTCGCGGTCCAACAGAACATTGGCTTAAAATTAGACAACATGTCGAGGAAATGGCTACTTTGAGGCGCATTGAAGCCGACTTGGAACGTGCGCGAGCAAGACGAAAAGTAAACACTGATTTAACACTTGCAATTACGAGTGGTAAAGTCAAAGCCTCTGACATGTTGAGTAATGAATTAAGAAGACTAGCAAAAGTTGAAGAAGTTCATAAGCTTGTTTTGGAGTTAGAACATTTAGACTTAAGTGATGAAGCAGCTGCATTAATGAAAGCGGTGAAGTCGGAGGAAAATTTCGAGATTGGGATACGTGCGAAACTCTACAATGAAAACTTAAAGGCAACTTTATTTAATACCCGAAGAAACAGTCAGCAAATTGCAAAATTGCGAAGACTCTTAATAGAAAACAAAGAAAGATTAATACAGATGAGACTGCTCGAAGAAAAGAAAAAACGAGACAAAAAAATGGCAGAGCTGAAGAAGAAAGCACGGAATATGGAGCTGCAAAAGGCATATATGCAATCTATGTTGAATACTAGGAGTTCTCGTGCGCACAAAACTACTTTCTTCCCAAAATTACCGGCGATGGAAAAAAGATTCATCACCACACAAAGTTTAAAGACTAATAATGCGTTAAAAGGACGACGTTCCAAAAAAACAAAAAACAGATAATAAGTTCAATTCAAAAGACAATGTAAAAGGTTATTTTTTTATTAAAACTAATTAATCCAATTCAATCAGATTTAGAATGATATTAAACCTATTCACCTTGCAGTACAGTTGATTGTGTATTCAGAGGAGAGTTTGACGTATTTTTAAATTTGATTAGCAGTTTTCCAGTGATAAGAATTTTTACATCGTGTAGGTAAAAACTAAAAAAAAATTAAACATGCAAACAACATTTAGAAACTTATTTTATTACTAACAATAAAGCGTGTTTTGTTTAGTTCTGACTAAGAGTTGCAATTTTCACTAGAAATAGTGACGAACTCTCCGCGTATATACAAGGCCGGCAGTGCAGAGGAACGGCAAGGGGCGGCTAAGTACAGCCAAACAAACTTGCCATTTGCTCTCCATTTAAAGTTGGGTGCTATTATTACGTGACCCCAAAAGGGCCGCAACACAATGAAAAACAAATAAAATGGGAAGCGCAAACAAAAATCCATAACGCAAAGAAAAAAACACAATTTGCGCCACCAAAGAGTTCAAACATGTGCAAGGCAATAAATATAATTATAAAGTTAGAGTTGCCGAGTGAGACATGTTTTGTAGTAAATCAACTGTTTCCAGTTTAATATGGATGAAAATTCTTGTAGTAATTGTGAAGATTGTGTAAAGAAAATAACTCAAAATAAAATGATGAAGCTAGCTAGTTCAACATAGAAAAGCTATAAATATGTATCCGTGAAAACCTCTCTCATGCATAGGCTCTTGGTCGTCTAGCAATTAGAAGGACTCTGTTTTGAACATACGCTGTCAGATGAACGGGGTTCTTGTCAGCCTTTTTGACTTTGTTATCAAGCCGAATCAAAATTCCTTATCATCTAATTTGTAAATAGATATCTGAACAGACATAACTTTAATGCTGCTGAAAAAAATAGCAAAACAGCCACTGTTCATCAGCAGGATGCCCAAATTGTGTTCAACTCTACAATTGGTTTCGGTTCCATTAAATCCTGTACCAATTGAAGAACAATTTAGGTGGAGTTAAGTAACTGAACAACGTTATTAAAGTAAGGAAAATCAATAGTTAATCCGTTAAAACCAGTATTCGCAGCATACGCCACACATCAGCAACAACATCAAAAATAACAAATTTGAGTGTGAAAAACAAATCAATAACAAATAGAGTACGCGCGTGCATGACTTACAGATACACATAATATAGAATGTAAAAGGTGCAATCGAATAACTTCTGTCAAACAATTCAACGCTTTCTAAGTTCCTTTACTGATGCTCCGTATTTCCGCACCTCGTCATAGTAGTGAAGGTCTTGTTAAGTATCCTCTTCTTAAAGCCCTGCTTCTCTAACTCGGTCAATAAGCGCTTGTTTCTTGTTATAAAGTCACTCTTTTCACTACGAATTGTGATATATCTCACCAGTTGAGATATGTATATACCCCGCACGCTGGGATGTTGCTGCCAAGGAAGGGGAAGTTTATCTTGAAATTGAAGTCTTCTTTCTTGTCATAAATGTTGGTCTTTATTCTTTCTGTGCCTTTTCCAATGTTTATATTCGTGTCCAGATATGACGTTTCTGTTGGAGTCACTGTGGTATTCTTCAGTATACTGACTGGTGGATAAATTTCATTCACAAAATCGCCGAAGTTGCAGTTGTTGATGCTCAGTAAATCGTCAATATACCGAAAAGTCTTACTAAAACGAAGTGCTACGCTAATATCTGCTTTTAATTTCTTAATAATAAATTCATGTTCATAACTGTGTAAAAAAGGTTCAGCTAATATCGGGGCACGATTAGTACCCATAGGGATTCCAATAACTTGCCTGAACACCTTACCTCCAAACCAAACAAATATATTGCTGATAAGATAATGTATAGCTTTACTAAGATATCTACATGTAAAATAACATCCCTTCTTAGTATTATCATCAGTCCAAAATACATGTCAATGTATGTATCAATATTCAATTCAAGAATATATTTAACATTCAACCCATCATTCAATGTTCAACCCTAATTACTATTTAAAACCTCATTTCAACTTTCAGTCCGTGATTCAATGTTCAATCGTATGCAATGTTCAACCTTATACAACATTCAACCCATCTTGTCGTGGACCCGATGCACAACTTGTACCTTGGTACAGCAAAGCATCTGATTAAGAATATTTGGCAGAGCGAAGAATTTCCACAATTCAACGAAGAACATTTCAAACAATGCAAAATGCTGTTGATTTAATGATAACTCCTCAAGACATTGTTAGGATACCAGGAAAAATTACCGACAATTGTGGTGGATTTACCGCTGACTAGTGGCAGAGTTGGACGTGCACTGTTAATTTTAGGGAGTTATCTTCACTCCAAAAGTGGAGTAACAAAAAAAAGGTACAGAACGACTCCAATTATGGAGTTGATTTTTACTCCAAATATTTAACCCCAGCTTTGGAGTAAAGTCAACTCCACTAATGAAGTAAAAATTACTCCAACGAGAGTGAAAATTACTCCGATGGTAGTGAAATTTACTCTAAATAGAGTAAAAGCTACCCCCAAAACAGAGTTAAAAATTACTCCAATGGTAGTGAAATTTACTCTAAATAG
>JAOTRI020053500.1:0-17375 GCA_028564885.2 Zoanthus sanctaehelenae
ATTGTAAACATTAAACATTAACATCGAAGAAAGCTTAAAATAGAGCATTGTAATAGGCATAATATTAGAGTGAAGAACTCCTAAAACTAAAATAAAAAAACTAGTAGGAAAATAAATTTACCATTGTCTAATAAACTTTCGTCATTGAAACTGCTAAATGGTAATCTCAACAAAACCAAGCGTCAGTTTTACAGGATGATGCGCTTCTTTTTGGTTTTACTTTAAGGATACAATTTAACTCATTATAGTTGACAATGGACGGTTTAGATGAAAACACACGGTTGATAGAGTGTTTCGAAATGAACGTCAGATATATCCTTCCATCTTTCTCTCCTAATTGCTTTGTAGTATAATTGTTATAATTGAAAACATTTCTGTTCATCTTTTCAATTGATATTATTTATATATTGATATTTTTCAATTAATTATAATAATAATAATAACAATTATTATTATTATTATTATTATTATTATTGTTATTATTATTATTATTATTATACTTTGTATTTCGACTTGTGTGATGTTTACAGTGTCTTTGTTCTACTGGGATACAGGGAACAGAAACTGATGAAGACACACTAATAAAGATATTGATAACAAAAAACAATACTGTAAGTTGACTCATATTTTTTCCATTGCTACTATCCGTTTTAATAAAAATATTGTCAGCTAACCGGCTATATTCTTTGCAGGAGCTAGAGGAAATAAAAGAAGTGTACAAAAAAAGTAAGTAAGGAAAAACTTTCATTTTACTCTACATGGTTGTCTCATCAAAGAAAATTCAAATTACAACATTAGGTCTGAAATATAAGTTAGAATAGAAATTTAATTACTACGTAAAATAGTTCAATAGGACTGTTTTTATGCGTTATGTGTGAAATTAAACTAAATCTTTAGCACGCACTGAATCTAACTGAGGTTATTTTCTTCGTTGTTTCACAGAATATGGCCGATCGCTAGAGAGTGATATAGAGGAATACATAAGTGGAGATTTTCAAACTCTTCTCATTGAACTGAGCAAAGTAAATTTTACATCCCATTTTTGATAAATAAATAATAAATAAGTTAATTTGTAAGAAGTGTTACTAAAGAGTGAACAGTTTCTCTCTATAAAGACCTGCTCGAATGAGGCGAATTATTTCAAGGTTAGTGGCAATATCAATGAAACTGGTCTTGGTTGAGATAGCAAAAATATTGATAATAATAGAATTTTATTATAACAGCGATGCTATATGGGAGTGAGACATGGTGTTTGAGGGAAAATGAGATGGAAACTTTGAGAAGGACCGAGAGAGCAATGGTTAGAGGAATGTGTGGTGGAAAACTAATGGAGAAAAAGAAGACAGGAGACGTAATGGAGATGTTGATATTGAAGGAAACAGTAGTTCAGATGGCAACAGCAAATGGAGTGAGATGGTATGGGCATGTGTTAAGGAGGGATGATGGCATGTTTTGAGAAATATATTGGAGTTTGGAGTAAAGGAGAAGAGGATGCAAGGACGACCGAGGAAGACATGGAAAATGCAAGTGGAGAAGGAGATCAAGAGTGTCGGCTTGAAGATAGAGAATGCAATGAATCGACTGAGATGGAGAGTGGGCGTTGAAGAGATTGCTGTCAGAGTGGAGTAAATCCGAGAATTCAACAAGCATATTTTCATCCTTTAGTTCGTCGTAGTTTATAACAATATCATTTAAAGAACATTACATAGTGGCTTGAAGATGTATATTGTTTTCATCACTCGAAAATAAATTTCATATCTTCGCGCCACTGTGTAGTATCCTCTATATATTGAGCATGCATTACGTGGATATATTTGCATGCATATAACAACTTAAGTAAGGAATGGTTTTTACAATTTAATAAGCAACCTTCGTTCACGCGTGCAATTGGTCAAAACGGTCAAGTTGGTCGATCACATGACCATGATTAATGAGAGAACAGACCACGCTAAACAGTTCATTATAACAATTTTACCATGCTCTTTTTGATTGCTCGCAATTGGCCGAAATACAACAAAGGTTTCCGACTATAGAAAAAATGAATTCTTAAAACTAATTAGTGATTCTATTTTTTTAAAGTTGTCCTTTATCAGATTATGCACTCAACTTATTTAATTTGGCGGGCTTTTGGGCGAACGTCCAAAAGGTTTTCTGTTTTTTTTTTAATTTTAGGTTTGTTTGCCGAGTTTGGGTTTCTTGTGAAGCAGTTTGAAACATTTTTAAACATGGAATCCAAACTATTGCCAGATTTACTGAATACCGGATTTTCAATTGTTGTAATTGGCTTGTTTTATGGTGCAAAAATTTTGGAGCGAAAATATACAGATTCCTAAGTTGTTTTGACAAGACATCTTCAAGATGACGATTCGTTACTTCTCAATCGGGGATGGCGGCGTGTAAAAATATTTCAATTGCTGGTTGAGTTCTTCTGTTTTGTTGAGAAATTGAACGAACATCCTAAAGGAAATTCTGACAGACTCTAAAACAAGATATTTGCTGATTTAATTTGCGATTTAATATCAACCTTTGACAAATTTCAGTAAAAGCTTCTTTTCGCATTTGCTGAATTGAAAATAATTTTCTCGAGTTTTAACAGTTCTGTGTTTTTAAAATCATTTCCCATGAAAATTTTTTTGTTATTTCTGTGTTGTGCTATTTGAACTTAATATGTAATCTTAATTATGTAATTATTTAGTTAAATTGTTCAAGGAAGAGTCAAGTCTGAACAATTTAATTAAATACGTTCGTTGTGTTAACTTGCTTATTAAAAGGGTTAGTTACTTTTAGTTCGTACTTTGCTTACAAATATACCCACTTGCTGACAATAAAATACACTCGAAATTTCTATTTACATTTCTCGCTCATTTTATTGCCTGGTCATGGGTACTTTTGTAAACAAACTACTCACTACCAGTAACGAACCCTAATTGGACAGCACAGTTAGATCGCAGATTATAACGTGTAGGAGATTCAACCAAAACGATATCAGTGAGGTATCAATGTCGTATATTTTTATTGAAAACTACTAGACTAATATAAAATTTTAACATTTTTAGTTAATAGAATAATACCTGTACAACGTTAGAAAGAACTATAAACACTTTTTTACAAGGAAATTAGAAATAAGGTAAAAATATTAGTGCGTAAATTAACACAGTTTATTACTCTGTTGGAATGGCTGTTTGAAAACTATAATCCATTGCTTTATGTACAGTAAAAATATATTAGCTAAAAATGAAAATAAATTAATAAAAACGCTTTCCGCTTTTAATCTTAGAAACAACTCTATATTGTACTTTTTATGTTAAAATTGTGCTCCCCATTTGGTCCTCAATATAATAAGTAATTACTAATAATTAGTTTCACTCTAGGGCCAACGAAGCGAAACCATAGATATTGATGAGCCTCTCGCTATGAATGACGCGGAAATATTGTATAAGGTAAAGATGAAATAACGAAATAAGATCGCGTGCCCATTTAAACCAGAAGAAAAATTTTTCTTCACATTCCTACTGATGTTAATGCAGTTAGATATACTGTTTGGATAATTAGTATACCATTTTGGATAATTAGTATACCATTTTGTGTAGAGGTAGATGTATATCGATCGCCCCCAGCTATAAACCTATAACAAACAATCTATCTTTTTATCCACTTCATCACTCCTTCAATCTAACTATTTCATTTACCCTTCAACCTGCTGACTTCATCAAACCTCTGTTTTTCGTACACCATCACCCCTTCAATCTGCCTACCTCATTTGCCCCTCAACCTACTGACTTTATGCTTCATTTTTTGTTTCTACTTCATCACCTACTTCATTTTCCCCTCAACCTACTGACCTCATCCAACCTCTCTTCTTCCTACTCCATCACCGCTTTAATCTACCTACCGCGTTTGCCCCTGAATCTACTGACTTCATCCAACCTCTCTTTTTTCTACTTCATCACCCCTTTAATCTGCCTTCTTCGTTTTTCCATTAACCTAATGACTTCATCAAACTTCTCTTCTTCTTACTCCATCACCGCTTTAATCTGCCTAACTCGTTTGCCCTTTAACCTAATGACTTCATCCAATCTCTCTTCCTCCTACTTTCTCACCCCTTCAATCTGCCTACCTCGTTTGCCCCTTAACCTCATGACTTCATCCAACCTCTCTTCCTCCTACTTTCTCACCCCTTCAATCTGCCTACCTCGTTTGCCCCTTAGCCTAATGACTTTATCCAACCTCTCTTCCTCCTACTTTATCACCCCTTCAATCTGCCTACCTCAACCTACTGGATTTTTCTTCTCAACTCTGTTTAAACACTCTTCTGTAAGAAAGAAATTTGATAAATGTCTTTCCTTCTTAGACTGCCAAATACTGGAGGTTGGATCTCGACAGATTTATAGAAGTCTTCACTAAACGAAGCTTCCCGCAGTTGAACATAACTTATGACGCGTATAGAAAGGTGCAATTATTAGTAATCTCCTATTTTAAAAGCGCTGTTCAGCATAATTTAGTTTTGTGAGTTGCTAAACCGGAATTTCAAATGTATGTATCAGAAATTCAATTACTCTGACATAGAAACACTATTTACAAAACAGATTACGAGAAATAGAAAAAAAAACGTAACAAATCTAAGGTAATGTGGTTAATTACAATAAAAGCAGTCAACCGTCTATTGCAGGAAAAGTGTGATATGAAAGTTTTTGAAGATTATAAATTTTTTATGCGTCGTGAACATATCATGAACATAGTTACTGGGTAAATCTCGAGAAAGTCTCCAATACATTTAAACCACATAGAATTAATAAAGTTTTTGTTGGATATGTTGTTGTTAAGGCTCAACGTATTTTGATCTTGAACTGGTTCAATTTGTTTTGATCCAGTTCAATATTTCTCGCTTTGGTACAAATCAGTGGACTAATTAAGTGATATATATATTTTGGGGACTCATTTTAAAGACTGGGGCTTGCATTTTTTGGGGGATGTAGAAAATTGTAAACAATTTTTTAATTTACTGATTCCTCTTCTGAATCTCCCATCTCTTACCCTCCAGTTCCGTTTTCTTCACTATCCTTCTCTCTCTCTACTTAATTTTCTATTTTATTTTTCTCGTACAAATATCATACCTGATATGTCCACAGCAGGGTTCGAACCCCTGCTGTTGTTTGTTCAAGCGTTCTATAGTCCGCCGTTTTTACCACTGAGCTCTTGTGGCAATTACGAAGTCATAACTAGAACCCTTAGCCTAACCTAACATATCCATAACCCTAAACCTAAGCCCAATCAGCTAGTCTTGAAACTCTCAATTAGTATTAATACTGATTTGTACCATGCAATTCAAGGCAACTTGTACTAGTGCAAGAAATATTGCATAGGATCAATATAAATTAATCCAGTTGAAAAGCATATTGAACCTAAATCACAACCGAAATTATGGATGGTTAATGCTACTGATATTTAAGCCTTACTTAAACTTGCGTTTGTTTAATACTTCTGGTAATATGAATGCTCATAGCTTTGTTTCCCCCAAGTTTCGCATGTAAGATTTACTTCCATTATGCACACTGTCTATCCGACTGCTACAAGCATAGTTAGTCGATAAAGAATACTACTTTGTATTTAATATTTGACTGTGAGGAGTAAAGTCTTTCTAATACCTGGCATTATATTTGACTAAGTAGATTAAAGAGGTGCTCCGTTATCCGCTTTCAAGAAAGTTTAAATCATGTCAACTGTTTGGAGCTGATATAAATTACAGTTTTCAAACACTACTTTAAGCGTTATGTATTAACAATATTTTATATTATCTTAGCTTGCAATTGCTGAAATGGAAGAATTAATTGAAACTGAGATGACTGGAAGTATGGAAAAAGCCCTTCTTACATTAATGAATTACAGTCGAGATACCAATAAGTTCAAGTGTGACAATCTTACAAAAGCTGTACTTGATGAAGATGGTAAAGAACTGGCGAAGATGGTGTTCACGGGGAACAAGGTATGCTGAATTATAGTTACAACAACAACTGAAATTACAAGCAATAAACGCCTGCCTAACTTATGGTGGCCCGTTATTGCTTTGTTAGAATGATCACATTCAAGTTCATTTATTAAATAATTTCATTAGTAACTGTTTATCATCCCATCAATGTCAGCCACTGATTTATTATTTGCACGTTTGTCCAATTGCTTTACTGATTTTATTTCTATCTTATTCTGTAGAGAGACTTGGCTGACATTGTAGCATTGTACAACGAAGAGCACGACACAAGTTTAGAGGACGGTATTGAGAATATGTTTGATGGAGACCTTCAAACTTTGCTACTGGCAAAGCTGGGGAAAGGTAGAAACAGATCTTTCTTGTTCAGTACCATTAACTATAAAACAAAACGAGAAATGAGCGTTTCTTAAGAAGAAATTTTAGGTAATTATTTGATGTCTCTTGTGTTATTTATTTGCTCTTTCTATATAATTTTAGAAACTTATTGAAAAATTTTCATGCTTGTTCAAACTTTTGAAAATGATTTAATTTTTGTATATCGTTTTTTTTATGAGTTAAATAAGGGTATGTAGAAGAAAACTTGGGAAATTTCTTATTTATACCTTAACTACCCACCCACCAGTTTGTGCTTACCTTTCTTCTTATTCTCTTTTTTTCTTCATTTTACCATCTTATACCTGTAGTAACGATCTAACAGACAGTTTTCAGTTAACATAATTATTGTCCCGTACTGGGCTTCCTGTGCGTAGTCTCCGCGAAATGTCAGCGGACTTGTCTCGTTAGGTCGCCATGTTTTGTTAAAATGTACAATTCCAATGTAAGCTTAGCTTTTACCGAATAAAGCCTTAATATATACTGGCAATCTCAAGTCAAAGTTTCGTTACAATACCTCAACAGTTTTTAATTTGGAACAAACGAAGATTTCAGTTTCTGACGTTTGGATATGTTTACATCTGCAGTCCTACTTCATCAACTGGAACACGCAAGCAATAATTGCCGTCGTCATTAGTTATTGGTCAGAGACAGATATGAACAAAAAACTGGTTTGGAAAAAGCAAACTGGTTTATTGTATACGTAGAAAAATCAAACCTGTTTGAAAAAAAAACATTTACACATTTTTTATGTTCGTTTCCTAAAATTTGGAACAATAAATCAGCCGCTTGCTACTAATGCGCGCATGATGAATGATCTTTTTTGAAAAAAAATAGGGTTGTGAAAAGTGACGTAAATTGTATAAAGGAATTGGTTATGGTAATTAGTTTACAATGGATCTTACAACGTTGAAGAATGATTATAACTCTTAAAATGTTACTCATTAATTAGTAATTAAGTTTTAATAACTTGTTTTTACAGAAGACACCTCAAAATCTCAGGATTTAAAGGTATTTGGTGAAACGAAGACTTTTCTATATACAGCTATCCTTTCATATTGCACATTTTGCATTTGGTATTTAGGTTATGTGTCTATCCGTATGCTTTAGATATTTTAGTTTAAAATTGTAAAATGTATCTTCACCATCAACTGTTACAGCAAGCAGCTATTACTCAGTGTAGAGATATAAAGAACAACATGTAATTAGTCTTTCCTAGTATCTTTCCTTGGTCTTTAGGGAATATCTTTATTGTCCTTATTTCGAAATCATTACATTAACTTTACTAACGTTCCTCAGTTACTATGCTTACATAGTGGGTGGCCTCTTCTGATTACAGCACACAGTTTAGGTATCCTCCTGATGGGCACTAATTTTTTTACTACTTATTTTCTATAGACACGACTTACGAGGTACCTCTTATTCAGTGTTAGTGCGAAATATTTGTTTGACGCTAATTGGCCTTTTAAAAAACTAAAAGAATGCAACTACATCGTAGTTTCTGAGTAAATACCTTATATTTTGTCTTATTTTGCTGTAATCTTTCAAACAGGGTCAAGGTTCTAAAGCAGGGAAGAGAAACAGAAAGGATAAGAAAAAGCTGGACAAGAAGAAAAAGTCAAGAAAAGACTTAGAACAACTCAAAAAAGCCATAAAAGGTTTGTTATATGTTTGAGGTGTGAAAGTTTACCCTTAAAAACATTTTTTTATACTAATGCATATCGAACCACAAATAAATCTGTTTCTTCAAAAAGATGAAGCAAGAGCGAGTGTATTTGGATTTACAGTTAGCATTTCAAACTAGTTTTCACTTCACACAAAATAAAAAGCCTTTTTAGTTTCAAAGACACAATTCCCAGTGACTTAAATCTCTTGTGGTGAAACCACCCGTCATCTTACCACAAGAATTAAAGAACATACTACGTCTGATAAAAACTCACATATCTACACCTACAAAATGCTAACTGTAAATCCAAATACACTTGCTCTTGCTTCACTATCCTAGACAAGGCCAACACGCCTTTCTCTCTCAAACTCAAAGAAACCTTATACATACGCAAATACAAACCAGACCTTAACAAGCAAATCCAACATTTTAATACTATTTTTCAGTTCTAATTTATGTATTTTTTACTCATTACGCATATCCTATATCCTGCTACACAGCCTAACATTGTTCTTTTTTATTTAGTTTATCTATTCATTGAGTATCACCTCACTTGTATCATATTTCTATAATATTTTCTTAAAATTGTAAACTAGTTTATTTGCACTGAAGATGGCTTAGAGTTAAGCCGAAACATGTATGCATTAAACCGTTTGTCGTTTTTATTAAATTCCTCAATACATTTTTATTCCTATATCAGAATTTTTACTAGGAATTCTGTTTCAATAAAAGCGGGTATGCTTTGATTTACAGACGTATATGTAGTAATTTGTAATTTAGCGCATTTGATTTGTAAACTCTACCGCCATTGAGTTAGTTCTTTTAGTTGAGGTTGTAAAACCTCTTTGTGCATGCATGTGGTTATGAAAAAAAAATTCACGATTACTTTTTGTTTTATTCTCTTATTCAAGAGGGGGACAAAAAGAAAGTCACAGACATTCTTAAAGGACAGAGCGCAGAGCATGCAACAATTCAAAAGTTTGCCCAAGAATACAAGATACGTTACAAAAAGGTGAAATATCTCGCTCGGTTGACATATTGATGTTCGCCAGTAAAATTACTAAAAATGGGTTTCATTTTGGTTTCAATTTAAAGTTAGTTTTGCTGATCCATTGACAAAGCTAGGCCAATAGCAAAAATATTGATAACTTCTATTTTCAGTTACTGTTGGCTTTCCAAGTTTGGTTGTGTTCTGAGTTCCCTAAACTGTTTTACAGGCTGCCATGTGTTAAGAGCTCTTCCCGTGGGTTTAGGTTTAATGCTGTCAGTCTTTTGTCTGTAGGATATGTTAGAAGACATCGAGTCATGTATAGATGAGGACTTTTACCAAGCTCTTATGGCAATTTTACTTCCAAATGATGAATTTGAGGCAGTGTGCCTACATCAAGCCATGAAGGTAGGAGTAAACGCATGAACTGTCATTACTCCGTAGTTCTAGATATCTGACTCTGTGTACGAAACAATACAGCCCAGTTATAAGAACCTGAGTATTTCAATTTAGCTTTAAAATGTTCTTATATAAATGCTTCTTAAAGCAAATTTACTGGATTAAGATTCTTAAAAAGAGGTTCTTATATTTTCATATGAATTTCATCCCATGCTAGCTGGTACTGACTGCTTGTACTATGCCGAAGTTTTCTGACTGCTTCTTTGAAGAATTTGCGGACACAAGTACTATCTTTGAAAAAATTTTGGAAGATTTGGTTAATTCTGTCGATTGGTTTACCTTTACATTAAGAAAGCATGTGCAAAGGCAGCCGCAAGTTTATCCCGATGTCATGATTCGCCTCTATAAAGCATATGTGCTACCTCACTATGAATATTGTAGCTTATATAACCGACACAGTTTACCACTAGTTAGTTTTCTCTTTTTTTCTTACTTATACATGTACTATTATTGTACTATAGCTAACTTATACATGTACTATTATTGTACTATAGCTAACTTATACATGTACTATTATTGTACTATAGCTAACTCCTTTATGTTGTTTCTCCAGGACGCTGGGAAAGACGAAGCTGTACTCATTGAAATACTTTGTACAAAAAGAAATTCGGTAAGCTCGCGCATCCATTTCTATTTATCACTGTTTTAAATTGAGACGAGTTACAGGTTTATTAGATGAAAAGCTTTTTTAATGGAATGTGCGTTTAGCTCTAGTTTCCATTTCGATTGATAAATCTCGATACTCAAAATTATAATTTAATGATTTTTATTGTATTTTGAAAAAGTAGATTCTATTTGAATTAAAGAATTTTAAAGAAATTTAGAATTTTCAAACTGATTAACTTATCTTTGTTAATGAGTGTTCTGAAAGATATTCTAAAACAGAAAGTTGTGAGGATTTTTTCTTCGAATGGTCGCGAACTACGGAAGTTGGGTTTTTGTGTCCAATTTATAGTTTGCAGCGATCGCTCCTCAAAACAGTGAGTTTACTCAAGTGAACTTAACCAATCATATTAGGAAATCACTCTATTGGGTTTCTTTAAACAAACGTAAAAACTCAGTGTTAAGAAACGAATTCAAAATCGCAAACTTGTGAACATTTGAAATAAAACTTATTACGAAAACTGATCACGTTTTAGTCCCGTCTGTTAACAAGGATTTTCTCAAAACTTCAACGTGATCTGAAACAACGAAGTACTAATTGTTTAGTACTATGATTGGTGTTACAGAAACAAAAACGAATATTTTGGATATTCCGCACTTCGACAAATATTTATACCGCGCGCCATGCATTTTATTGCTTTCTTTTCCTAAGGTTTCTTCAATTGATTCACTGCGATCTAACGAAAAGTACTAAAAAGACATTGATAGCTATGAGCATCCATCGCAATATTTACCTATTGTGCAGTAAAACAGCCATTGTCTGTTGTGCAGTAAAACAGCCATTATGTTGTATTGGTATACTATCGATCATGTATTTTTACGAAACCTTGATGTATCATTTATCCGCCTGTCCATCCCTACTGCTCAAATGTGATTAACAACTTTTAATTCGTACAATTTTTGCAGGATATAGTTTCCCTCAAGAAAGCATATCAAAAAAGTACGTATATTTTCATTTTTTGCCACATATTTAAGTTTTAATAACCTGTTCAATTTCACTGTTTTAAAAATGACAATAGATCGTGAAAGTATGTTTCTTTATTTGAAGAATACAAAAAATCACTGGAAAAAGAAATAAAGTCTGAAACAAGTGGCGACTTTAGGAACCTTCTACTAAAAGTTTTGGAGGTAAGTGTGTCTTGTACGGTGATTTTGTAGTGAAGTTGTAAAGTTTGTTTTTCTTCTTCGCCTCTTAGAAATACAAATCTAAATCAGAGTACGAATATAAACTTTGTGATACGAATATATCGACAAAATCTTTTGAACTTGAACGCTTCTACATTTATTTTTCACCTTATGCCGTTGTATTTTAAATTATTCCAACAGTTTTTTTGATACTTTTGCCATATTTCATTTAATATGAATGCTTGACTCGTCTTGTTTCGACATGGCTCTAAAAATAATAGTGATAGAACGCATCCTACAGAGAGAGCCCCGAGCCTTGAAATTATTAATAGAATACTAATTAAAAACTTTTTAAAGCAACTTTCGATAGTTACAAAGTTTTAAATATAGATTCTTGCACAATACGATTTATAAGAATTCCAAACTTTTTAAAATAACTGAACAAAGTTGTCAATATGCAATTTTTGCAAACAGGTCGAAGAAAACATTTAGCATTTATTTTGGACTTGCAGCATCACAAGAAAGTTTTAGTACCCACTAAACAATTGGATTAACACAAGTTTAAATTTAAAGTTATTTTTTGGTTTCGAATTAGCCTGTGCCAGGCTCTTAATCAGTCGAAGCAGTTGAAATGATGGGGTGGCAAGAGCAAGGTCTGGTTTCAGTCGCCGGAACGAGAGCCTGTAAACATTGCCTATAAGATCTATTTCCAGTATACCAACTCCCGGTATACCCTCTGATTGGTTAGTTTTGATAGTTGACATTAACATGTTTACTGTTTGTCTGAATTCAAATTACTCTATCCCCAAAGAGTTCGCGTGTGTGATTACGAGTACTTTCAATAATGAGTTGCCGGTTCCCAGGCTCCCTTGGAATATCCCTTTAGGCGCAAAAGTATATGGGATTGCGAGGGAGTAAACAAATACAAACTCGCCTTGTGTTTAATGAAGACTTCCTGTTATAAGCAAAAATACCGTGTAAAAAATGGGTGGCGGTGACCATTATGTAGTTTAAGGTTGTGACAATGATCGTCGCTACCCAGAGAAGCACAAAAAGCTTGAGCATGTTGGAACATTACGCTTCCATACACCAAGAAACAAGAAAGAGATATATGCCTGAGAAAAAATCATAAACAAAAAAAACTTTAAATTGAAGTTAACAACAAAAGTTTGCTCAACTACTTTGTAGTCATCAGTCTCTTCCCAAGACCTCGAGGACGAATGGACTACGAGTAATGTCTATGAGGCCGTAGGCCGAATGGACTATTCAGAGTCGTAGTCCATGAGGCCGAGAAGTCTAATTGCTTTAGTATCACGTAACTAGTTGGACAGAAAAAGCAATAACCGGCAACAAAAAGAAGCAATAACCGGTTTTTAAAACCGGAGAATTTCGCTACTCGATGACTATTACTAATAGACCACTAGTAGCGTCAGCCAATCAAAATGCTGGATTTGCAATAGTCCACTAGTTGGGTGATACTAAAAACCAATATTTCGATATTATATTATAAGAACTGAAGAAGTAGAGAACGGGCTATCAACAATTCCTGTGACAGTTGACATATTACGAAAAATTTATGTTTGCATGCATTATAGTAAAAATTGTGTGTAATATGATGTAATATCATCAACTACCTTTGTAAATAATATTTTAAATATGAATAATATGAATGTGAAAAATAATAACAAAAACACACTATAGTATGTATAACGCTAATCCGAGACAGCAGCTTACATTAACAACTGTAAATTTATACCCTCAACAAGGTAAAGAAAACAAATTACCAACAATCAGGATCACTACCCTGATCCGACAAGTTTATAGGTGCTTTTACGTTAATAATAATAATAATAATAATAATAATAATAATAATAATAATAATATTAATAATAATAATAATAATAATAATAATAATAATTTAATAATAACAACAATAATAATAATAATAATAATAGATAATAATAATAATGATAAAAATAAATAATAATAATAATAATAATAATAATAATAATAATAATAATAACTTTATTAACGTTTTGCTTTAAAAAAACTAATTGAGGACATCTTTTACATTTTATTTCCGAGCTCAAAATTCATACCATCTTTATCTCACTTATCGCAAAATCAGATCTGGATTAGCAAGGAACAAATCTCACCAATAGCTTGGGAGAATTTACTGGTCGAAGTTTTGCTCTTCTCAGTGAGAGCAATAATCCGGAACTTGAAGAAGTAATAGGCTGCAGCTGATCGAAAATCGTGGTTTGTTCGGTAACAAAGATCTTTAGGTTTCAACGTTGTGTACGGAACATGGGTAATCTGCAAACGTTGGAATAAAATAAAATAACATTTGATTTGATTTGAATAATCATAACTCTGCCAGCTAAAAGCATTAATATTTTCTACTTAAATTGTTGTTAATAGTTTTAAAGCTGACAGTAGAAACTTCTGCCAATCAAGTACTTATTCGTTCGTGAAGCTTTCGATTCTTTTCTTTTTCTTTAATCCATCACACTTAGCTCCCACTTAACGCAAGTGCTCATTTATATATGCATTTCTTAAGGATAAAAATCTTTCGGGATAGGCTCCCAGGGGTGAAAATTTGTCAGAATAAGCTTTCAGTGGAGGCAGGTACTCATCTTATATCTAAAGAACAAAACTTAGTTAGACAGGAACTTTCTAAGCGGAAAATTGAGAAATCTTATTAACCACACCGTATTATTTTACATTCAATACCATTCTTATTTTCTAACCACAAGGTTCCCAGTTCGAACCCAGGGCCCGGTTCCTCAAAACTCCGATTAAGTTAATCCTGGATTAAAGTTTTAAGCCATGTTTCTGTTTCCTACCTTTTATAGATTGCTTTGGGGTGGAACTTAGAATTTAAAAAGTTTCTTTATTGGTAAAACCGAGCTGAATTTCATAAGCATCACAAAGCTTTACTTTTGAAAAAATGGGTCTCTTAATTTTGTCTTAATCCAGGATTAACTTAATCGGAGTTTTGAGGAACAGGGCCCAGTACTTTGCCGAGATTCGAATATTTGGTGTGACCTTCTTTTTCCCCTAACCCAACTCAGCTTTCCTTCCTTCCGGGGTAGGTAAATGAGTACCAGCGCCTGCTGGGAGCTAACCTGCGATGGATTAGAATCCCGTCCATGGGGAGTCAAAGACTTTTACCCGCTTAACACTACAGAAACCGGAGATAAGCGCCGGCTCCATGGGCCACTAGGCTTGCAAAAGGATTCAACTAGCTTTAGCTATCAAAAAAGTTATCTACAAATGAAATATATAATAGCAAAGTGGAGCTCATAACTATATTGATCCACCACCTTTTCTCTACCAGTATAGGCTATCAAAAATATACCTCTGGTAGAGTAGCCAACCAGAATGAGGAATTGCGTGTTAGAACATAGGTTTATATTAATATGAAAAACTCACCAGATTAAGATTGATCCATTTATCAACTGCTGATAATTTCTGGCCATACTGCATCTCCAACGAGTAAACGACAGTGCCATTACTCAGACTCCTTGCTGGTGTCCATCGTAATGTCAAGCTCGTGAAATTTTTGTTCTCAACGTATGGGATGCCAGATTCGTTTATCGGAAAACCATAACCAGCCTCGATATCAGACGGAATAGTTTTAAGAGTTCCGCATGCCACACTACATACTTCATTATTCTGTACATAGCAAAAGAAGGATCTAAATTATTAGTAACTACGGTTAAGATTATAATGCTGATAAAACCGTTATGCATGTGGGATGTTGGTGATATATGAATCGCACTGAGCGTAGTACTAAAGAACTCTCAACTGTCAATAGAATGGTCGATTCAACTTAATTAACACTTATTGACGGAGACCGAGAGGCGACTTTGCTAGTCGCGGCGGGTGAAACAGCAGAAAAAAATTAATGATAAATATGTAAATTACACACTGTAGTCGGGGTCCTATAAGTAAGAGCGAAAAAACTTCCATAATACACCTATGTGACGGCGTTTTCACGAACTGCTTTATTTTTAGATCGCTTTTAGCAGGAAATTTCAACAAAAGTTTTTGTTTTGGAGGAATCAGACAATTCATACAAACTAACAGTGACGTTATTGATCAAGTTTGGACGCATGTGATTGGTTTGAATTCGCGATAACTCAACTAAAAATAAGTCGGTTCGTGAAAACGCCGTGACATTAGAACATTGAAGTTGCTCGCTCCTACTTATGGGCTCCTGCCGTAGTACAAGAAAGAAAACTTATTGACATTTCGTACGTTAGCTATAGTCCTTCGTCGGAGTAACTAAGGACGAAGGACTAATGTCCTAACGGTCAGTAACTTGCTCTCTTTTCTATACGGTGTATACTCTACAATCAGTCCGTATTTATCATTGAAAATGCCAACGCACCTCAAACTAGTTTAACGCTAGGTATTTTCTCAAGAATGCGTCTCATGGCTTAAGTCATCTTAGATATTAAATGCCATTATGTTAAGACGGTTATCTTTATCGTAAATAGGTTATTTCTGAAAAAAAATTGACGACGAGATTATTATTAGAATGAAATTACTCAGGTCAATTAAGGCCTGGGTCACTTGCGTAGCAGATCGTAATATTACATTTTTTGTAATTTCTCATCGAATATTTGGTCGATTTTGTTCATTAAGGTATCAAAATAACTGTTGGAAAGTAGTCTTTAATTTTCTGATTACTTTGTATTTTTTTATTTTTTCGTTTTAAAATAGGAAGCATATTTACTGCTAAATTTAGTCCATATTTTTGTGAGCACGGGAGACAAACTTTTTTCCTGTCGTTTTGAATGAAATTAAGTTATAGGGATAGTAGAAGGTCTGAAGTATATGACTCTAACTGAAAAATAGGGTATTTAATAAAGAATTGTTTTCTTTTTAAACTCCAAACTCAGAGAAGGTCAATTTCTGAGTTCTAAAGCCCTATATTTTTCCGCTTGATAAATGAAATCCTAGTTTTCAGTTAGAGCCTGTTAGGTATGCTCATAAGCTACTTATTTTACCAAGAATTAGAATCTTTAAGCTAAATTATCTTTGTCTCCCAAGCCTGTTTTTACTTCGTAAGGTACAACAGTCACGAAGTTCCCGAACCAACCTTCGTGTAAGCTTTGGTAATTTACATAAAACTCATTAACTTGCGGCTTCGCAAAACATTAGTTTTTCCGGATGTGAACTATTGTTTCAGTTATAACACCTGAAGTTTGCATTATAAGTTTGTTTCGAAGTTGCTCGTTTCTACTAATGAAATCAGTTAGTCATGCTTCTAATAAATTATAATTCAAAGAGCACGAACTTTAAGTCGAACGCATTTTCACGTAAATAAAACGATTGAATGTTCAATTTTTGCAGATATAGTAAATGCGTTGATCCGGATGTAGCAATTGAACCTAACAGCAACCTTTGTAGCTCAAATAAAACTAACATCTAAGTAATATATATTTTTCAATTTCCATTTAAAATCCGTTTAGGACTTGGCTATTTTGTTTGTATTCCTACCTTTCAGTTATCTTAATTAATTTCAACCACATTGTTTTAAGGTAAAATTTTAGGCTTGAGCGTTGAACTTGTCATGTGCGAATTCCGATGTTATTGTTTTAGAACAAACTGTAGTGGGTTGATGCAAAAGTGCTTTATTGCAGGTAAATTTAAACAAGTCATTGAAATCAATTATTAGTCATTAACTGATTAGAGTTCGGGTGTCGAACTCTTTACGTGCAAAATAAAACTGCTTTAGTTTGATGCGAAAATGTGTTTTTTTTCCCTTCCCAATGAAAAACTTCTGTAGTACTAACAGATTTTATAAAAATTCCAGCTGATAACATTACAAAAGAATTCTGACGAGTATGTCTCACACAACCGGAATTTACCAACAAGTTATTTGTCTCTTGGGATCGAGTGAAAAAGTTTTCTTACGATCTCTAAACCATCATTTAAAACTATGAGATAACAGATTTCACAAACTGACAAAGAATTTTACGAAAGTGTATAGTTTTGATTTCTGTTCTGAAATAGTGCCGCTTTTTAAAACATTTTAAGTTTTAATTTCGATAACTTCTGAGAATTAACACAAGTTATAGCGTTACTTTAATAGCTGTTTGCTC
>JAOTRI020053575.1:0-17370 GCA_028564885.2 Zoanthus sanctaehelenae
TTATCAGCTCATATACCGAATGACCATATATGGAAACTAACAAAAAATCTTGTTTATCAATTTATTAAAAGATTTTTGCTATTTTCAAGTATCGAAGGGTTCGGAAAACTCATGAAATTTAATAAAACAATTATTTCATACGCGCTTGTTGGATATAAGATGATTATAGCCAACTCGGCGCTACGCTTCTCGTTGGTTATTTACCATCTCATATCCAACGCGCGTTCTTGGAATAATTGATAAATATACGATTAGAAGAAAGAAAACTTCACAGCGTAGCAACTTTAAGTTTCATGTTAGAACAATCATCAGGCTACAGATCTTACATTTGCTTACACTCTTATTTAAAGACCAAACCAATACTCTAGGGCGAGTGCTATTTTAAATTTGACAAAAGGTGTTTGTTTTTATGTCTGCATTTAGAAATTAACTCGTTTCTTTTGTTCAGTAGATGGCGCCTATCTGCTTTTATTATGCACAATTTTTCTGTGAGGCACAGATCGCATCTCTTTGATCCGCATTTGTATGGTGAGGCGAAAGACTCTATTGACCAGCGTTGCGTGTAATTGATGTTATTGTCCTTTAGATTCCAGATGTGCTTCGATAATTCCGTGTCGCTGCAGTATTTATTATGCCTGAAGGATTTAATGTGGTTGCCAGTATCGAGTTTCAAACTTGCCTTCTGACGCTCCGTAATAGATCTTGGTGTTGTTATCATTTTTCACTTCGGCTCTGTAGACTATACACGACGACAGGCATTTGCCGTCTAAGGGGCATGTTTGCTTGTTTCTACAGTTGCATAGCCGCGCTTCGTTGCGTGTTTCAGTAGCGTTTAGTACTTTTGCGTTGTGTTGCCTAATTATGCCTGTCACGTTGGTTGTGCAGCAGTAGCTAAGCTTTATTATGTTGGTGTTTACAATCTTGTGAAGTTTGTGGCCTTTTTGGAGTGTTTCTTGATCAGGTGGATACATTTTTTTCCGATGTTGGTCTTGACTTGCAAGTTGTATGGTGGATTGAACCAGAGAATATTGCGTTGACAGTTTCTTTTCAGTTTGCTGTTTTGCTGGGTGGGCTCGTACTTGAAGGTTGCGTTGTACCCGTTTTCCTTAAACGCCAATTCGTAATCATCTTTGGCTTTGTCAAATTTGTCTTTGTCGCAAGACAGGTCGGATATTCTTTTGTTGACCACTTTTGGTAGCTCTTTAATGATGGTGGGAGGGTGATTCGACCGTGCGTTGATGTATGATAGTTTTCTGTAGGGGTACGGCACTTTTCTCTCTGTAAATCCGGCGTTACGTCCAGAAAGTTGGTGTAAGGTAGGCTTGTTTTGATTGTGATTGAAAGGTTTTCTTTTTTAAAGAGAGCAATTATGTTTTTTTTCTTAAGCAGTCTAGGGTAGATCCGTTGATGTTGCTAACTACAACGAGGCCATCGTCTCTGTATAGGCCTATGGACGCTTTGTTGACAAGTGTGGATAGTTTACTTAGGAGATAAAACCCCACTAATTCACAGACCTCGGCACCATCGAGGCAACCCATTGTAACATCGAACAACGAGTTTGGCCCTTTCTTTACCCATGTGTCACTGCGGCCAAACAAGAGATATTTTCTTGAAGTCTTGATAACGGCTTGGGTGGAGTTCGGGATGGTGGTTATTGAGCTGGCGTAGACAATGGCTTTGTCTAAGAGATTTTCTGATATGGATGGATAGAATTCCGTAATATCGAATTTGATGAACGGGGAATGGCTTTTGTTAGGAATGTTTTTGAACCAATTTATTACAGTTTAGGTGTTTTTCCTTTAGTTCAAGTCTGCGCATAGATGACAGCTTTGTTTATGGTGTCAAGGTACTGTTTGGCAACTTTTCCCATTTCTGGTTTCGATGGGTTTATCAACCGACAGGGGGTTTTGGATTTGAAGTTCTCCTTGTGATTCTTTAGCGTGATGAACGCGGGTCGGTTTGTATAGCGTTCTATCTTGTTATCGAGGTCCAGCGATTCGGTTAATAGCTTTGCTTCTTTGTCGATGTTTCGCTTGATTGAAGGGTCTGACTTCTGATATGACTTTGTGATGTTTTCGTGAAGTGGCTTCGTATATACACCCCCTCCCTAGAGTATTGGTATGGTCTTTATATTTATATATATATTATGTATAAATGAATAAACAACACGATCTACCCGCTTATTTCGTCGCTACAGAACTGTTTCGTGCGGCGTTGCTGCATTATTATTTATTATTTTAATATATAAGTTTCTATACCGTTGGTGCAGGGTGGAAGACTGTGGCCATATGAGGGGCAACCCCAAGTCTGGAACATGGAACGACATTAAATGTATCAAGTAATTATTTTAAAATTGATATTAAAATTAAGAGGGCAGCTTTCAAAGTACACTAAAAAAGAGAGAGGCGCGGGAAGTTTGAAGAGGACAGGAAAGAGGGGACGGGAGACCTTAACAATAACTTAACATATATTTTTTTAACATTCATTAACAATTGGTAGTCTCCAGTTTACTAGAATTAACTCCCATCCTTTTTAACAGAGCATTTGTACCAAATATTACTAGAAAACATTTTAACTTTTATATACAGAGTCTAACAACCGAAAGCTCTTTTTTTACTTAAAATTTTTAACCAGAGAACGTAAACTTGTACCGTTTTATAATTCTATACCTGATTGCGGCTTATCAAGTTTTTAAGCCGAGTCCATTATAAGAAATTTTGAGTTCATGTTATTGTGTGCAAGTGAGTATATATGTAAACAAACTACGAACTAAAAGTAACTAACCCTTTTTAATAAGCAAGCTGAGTAAAAGGCGGGAAAACTGTTGAACGTGCGCCCAAAAGCCCGCCAAATTGAATAACTTGAGTGTATACTGTGACGAAGACAAGTTTTTAAAAAAATTAGTATAAAAAGCGTAATGCTTGTGGGATGTGACTATAAAGATAAACATCAAGTGTAGATAGCACAAATGTGCCAGTAGCTATTGTGGCTTCAAGTTAGCTGTTAGCACATTTGTGCTATCTACACTTGATGTTTTTCTATAGTCGGAAACCTCTGTATTTCGGCCATTTGCAAGCAATCAAAAAGAGCATACGGTGTATGGTTGATAATCAACCGTGAGGGAAGTTTGTTCTCTGATATATCGAGGTCATTTTGTCAAATTTGACCAATTGCAGGCGCGGAATTTTTATTGTGAACAAAGTTTTACATTTACACGTTATTCATTATTCAGTATTCGGTTTCCACCCCCGATTAGACTGTAAGTTTAGAAAAATTTGTTTACATATATTTCTATTGTATAACAATTTCCTTACCAAATTCGCAGGTATCGTCAAGGACTGTGCATGATAAAGAGTCTAACAAGTCTATAAAGGCAAGCCGGAAAATGGCCGTTAATTGCTGCTGGATAACCATTTTTAAAAAAATCGATAAGCAATAGTTCAAATATTGACTTAGTAGTGAAAGGGTTGTAAAGTAGGGAATACGCGTTCACTATTAAAATGATAATCGATTAAAAGTCATTTACTTCTGTTCACTGTTCATCATCATGTGTATTTCTAAGAGTTCTATTCCTAATAATAGATAGCTTAAATAACAGACGTTTTTGTTGTCACGGAGACCAACTGGAACAAAATTGTCAACATATGTCGCGTTCCAGGAAACGTCTTGTGATCATGGCGATCTTCACGAAGGCCTATAAGCCGCCTGGTTAGCCTAGTTGGTAAGGTGCCAGTCTGTTGTGCGGGAGGTCACTCTGTCGAGGGACTTAAAAGAACCCACACACTTGTCGAAAAAGAGTATGGTAGTGATCCCGGTGTTGTGGTCTGTCTCTTATACTGAGGGCACTTCTAATCGGCTGCCAATTTGCGCCAGTACATGTGAGCCGTTCAGCGGACTTTCTAAGACCCTCCGACTGTCAAAACCTGTATCTACTGGTAAAGCGCTTAGAGCTCTAAGGATAAGCGCTATTTTAATGCAATAATTTTTTTTTTTTTTTTTTTTTTTTTGCTTCCGTGATTGTCTGTCAGAACTGCGGAGTGTTTTCATCGAAGTCATATCCTTCAAGCAATAACAATAACTTTTTTTTAAAAGTAAGTTATTAACTTACAACTACTTTTCCTTCAGGTTCTTGCTGTACGTGCAACTAATTTTACGATCATCTTGTTTACAACTGAACTCTTCAATGTTTGTTTTTGCGCCTTTTTACTCTGCCCCAGGATGTGCAAACGTTGCGCGGCTTAAGTTAAAAAATGCTTTAAAAAAACGTTCGCGATCCAGTTTACCGTTGAAAAACTGAACTCCGTCATAAGGAATTATCCCGGTGCTTAAGCTTTCTATTTTAAAAGAAAAGATTCAGCTAGGTGTTGCTAACAATGAAGAAGAAGACTCAAACTAGTCAAATTAGTTTGGCCTAAACCTCTATGGCAAACCAAAAGCTTGTCTTGCACAAGAGTAGACGACATGACGTTGATTGAAAGAAATATATATTTCACTCTGGCTTTGCAACGAAAAAAACTTTGGACAGGGCTTTGGTGGAAGTTGTAAAAACAAAAATTTTTCATTATTTTCGCTGCTTAGTGTTTTCTTAATAATAACTTCAATGCAAAGATAGAAAAATGCATGCAACAGAAAATTGGACAATTTGTAAAGGGGCTCTTACACTATGCAATTTTCCGTGCATCGGGAGCGTTGCGAGACAAGTTGCTAAGAACATTGCATAGTGTAACAGAGGCTGCTATGCAATTTTTTTTGTTTCGCGCAGCGTTGCTAAAAGTATGGCTTGGGTCATTTTTTTTCAATGCATTGCACGAACTTCCAACGTCATTGCAAAGCCTATCACCCCTTAAGAAGTTTTCCTCGCAATTTTTGACACACTTTGTCTAACAGTGCATGTATTGAGCCTGTTTTATTTATTTTTACCTACCGTTTTCTTGAATTTCACTCCAAACATTAATTTGTGCGCATGCACGCGCGGGCTAAAAAATTTACAAGTTGCTGAGAAAATTGCAAAGTGTTACAAGGCCTTTATTTTTTAGCAACTTGAATGGAAAATTGCATAGTGTAAAAGCGTCTTAAGGATTTGTAGCAAGCCTTGCTCTCCAAAACCATTCTCACATATATTTCCTCCTTAACCTGTTCTTCCCATTACTGGAGATCATTTTGTTAAAACTAAGTTTTGTAGTAGTTTTTGTCCCGTAACCTCAACTGCAGAATGCCTATTAGATAACAACCCTTATGGTCTGTAGTCACATTAGACAGGATATCTCGGGGGTTAAGTATATATCGGGGGTAGGGATATATAGGAGGGTAGGGATATCTCGGGTGGTAGAGATATCTCGGGGGATAGAGATATATCGGGTGGTAAAGATATCTCGAGGAATAGGGATATCTCGGGGTAGGGATATTTCGGGTGGTAGGTTTATCTTGGGTGGTAGGGATGTATTGGTCCCCCGAGATATCTCGGGTCGAGAAAAATTCTTTGCATTTACTTTCAGTCATTCCGTTCACATGAAGCCGAGATAACTCGGAGGTGCAAGATACGGCTCGGTCTGGAAGATAGGGAAAGCCTTAAGGGTAAAATTATCTCGGTTCACGAGATTGGTTCACCCCAAGATATCACGGGGTTATTCATAACTTTGCTGGTTATGCAAACGAGACAAGACAGCGACTACTTTGCACCATTAACCGAGACATCTCTGGTCAGGTTTTCTTATGTAAACCGGAGACAGTTTTATCTCACACCGCCGAGATATCCCTGTATCCCCGTGATATCTCGCCTCATGTGAACAGACCCTCAGTACTCCCTCTTCAACCTCGTTCCCAGGTTTTCTCTTTATATCCAGTACATAGGGAAAGCCCTGGGAATGACATTGATGCCACTCGGTTTCTAAACTGGCAAAGCAGAAAAAAGTGGACCAGTCAGATGAATGCATCTGTTACACTTAGGATTCAGATTGGATTAGTGGTCATCAGTCGTGCCTCCCACTTCTACGACCCGGGATCGATTCCTGGCCAAGTGCGCATGGGCTCGGCTGAGATTGTTGATCTTAATCTGATTCCGAGGGTTTTTCTCCGGGTACTCCGGTTTTCTTCCCTCAGCAAATTCGATTTTCACACCAAGATCTGAGCTGTCGAGCAATCAAACATTAGCTTCTGGCTAGAAAGAATGGGCAACCACTTCTCTCATTTAGAAGCTTCTTACAGGTCACACTGATTTTTTTAACTTTGCTTTCCTCAATCTGCCAATCAATCAATTAATTAATTAATCGATCGATTTTTGGAGTTTCGAATTATTTTTGCTTTGAAGTCCTGAGAGTTTTACACACAGCTGCACAATGGGGTTTCCCATTGGCCCCTGTTAAGGCTTTTGAAGAGCAAGTCCTTTTTAAAAACCACAGTACATCGGGGCTGTACACAATACACTCTTTTGCGTAGAAAACATGTTGATCAGTTCTACCTAAGGAAGAGCTTGCATGACACCTTCTTTGAGCATATGTTTAACAGCGTCAGCCGTCCTATATTGTATATTCATGTATATTTGTTTTTTATTATCGAAGAGTTGAGTCGTGAAAAATGAAATTGCATTCCTGTTCATGTGAATACCAATGGAAGCCAGTAAAACAAAAGTGTACCTACTCATACTGAAGAAGCCTGCAACTGATTTTCCGGATAATTACCAACAAACCGGAAAAGGTGATCATTGACTTTAACATCATTTATTTTAGGAAAACCATATCAAGATTTCACATCGAAACTGTGGAAGCACAGGGCAGCATCCCTTCCATATAAGGCCTATTCGAGAACAGTGGGAACATTATCAAATTCAAAGAAAATGGCGTAACAGCATTTTACAAACCCTATAAAAAATACTTTACAACGTTCAAGGTTAAAGGTAAACACGCTTTTGAAAATCATTTCAACCTTGTATATATAACTATAGTCACGTATTCCCTGTTGAATGGAAGACTGGTGTGGAGAAAAATGCCTTCTGTTGTTGTGCTTGAACATGAGGCAAGTTACTGGAATTAGAATCAGGAGTAAAAATACCTTTCTTAAATTGAAAAAAAAATTGGAAGCACTATAAGGAATAGGCATTGCTTATGATAACTAAAAAAAACTTAAAAAAAGAGATAAATATCACAAATTATTCGTCTGTCGTCATACATCGCTGAAGAGAACAAGTGGTAACGGAAAAAGCCTAACAGTTTGATCAGAAGTTCGAATCCTGAAGACGGCCGCATACAGAAAATTTCTTTTTACTTGAAAAAAATATATATAAGTTTTAACTAGAAATTTAAAAAACAAAACAATGATATAAAAAAACAATCTTTTGAAATCTGACTAACGCGTAGTGGTTGAAGCACAAGATACTCAAATGGATTGGAGTGGGAAGGCCTCTTCACACGTCACGTATTAATTCATTAATTTTTTTTGGTAAAAAAAAATTCTTTTGAAACTATGTCACTAACAGAATATTCCACACAAAGTTGACTTCCGTATAGCGAGTTATTAAAGAGAACAAAATCCATAATGCATTTCAGGCAAGTCTTAACACGGTTCACAGCTGATCTCATGCCACAATGCAACGTTTTGCGTTGGAACGAAAACGTTTTTTTCGGCATCTATATATTGCCAATACACCGATACACCGAATAGGGTTGCTGCGTCACTCCCTCTCAGGCTCTCTTATCCTTCCAAACTTACTTGACTTGTTTTAATTCGCCAACGATTTATTTACGATAATCAGACTTGGAAAGGATATCAAAAAAGAGTTTCTGTTACGCTTCTACTGAAGTAAAGCTAAACTGCTACACTATTGCAGCTTAATACAATCATTTTACTCTTAGCGGCTGACTATTTTGAAAAAATAGTTTTATGAAAATTTCACGAAACCGGTCTCAGTAAAAAGTTTAGATGTCAACACGCATCGTTATTACCCAGATTTTTTATTGCATTTATTTAAAGAAGAAGGTCTCAACAATACTGCCATGCAATTCTCACTTGCAAATCACAAATACCAATACACGATTTTATCACCTAAAAAAAGGCTGTTTTTTTTCTTTTCCCAAATGTTCAATGCGCTGGATATAAAAACACAATTTACCCAAAGATAGTAATTGGCAAAATTTTTAAACAAGGCACCAGTGAAAAGTAGGAAGGCCATATATAATCTAAAAGTGTTTCTTATATTTGACTTTGCGAAATGGTAGAAACAGGCGTAATGAAATTCATCAGCTTTATGTGCAATTTTTGCATATTTAAATAGGCAAAAGCTGATATTTTGTCTTCCCAAGATTTCTCAAAAACTAACCATTTCGAAAAAGTTTAAGTAATATTTTGGAAAACAGCTCATCAGACTTGTTAAACGGGCAATGCGCAAAGTATCAAAAATTTCGATATTTCCAAATTGTCCGGCGATCCTCGATATTTACAGGCAGAGGCCCTTAAAACAAATTTATCGAACTACGTACTTTTTTAAAAATCTCCATTTTTCCGAGACAAAGTTGAGATACAAGGGAAACAAAACAAAGGGAGCAGTCATTGCGTGTTTCGCTAATACATAGCACAAAAACAAAATATATTATTATATTTTCCCCCGGTAAAGATGGCTCTTGATTATCTTGATAGCAATGTTCATTGGTTGGTAAGCCGAGCTGGGGAAAATTTGATTTGAAGTCACCCACGTGACCTCAATTTAGCCAATACAAATCAGATATCATCTGAACGCTGCAGAGGGAATATTTTTTATAGGTGATCTGAATTTATAGTATCAGTTGATGCTAGCATGTTGAGATCTTAACCAAACGAAATTGAACAATGAGACTTTCAACCAGGGTTTATTTCCGTATAGCAGTTCTATCGTTAATGCTGAATTTCGCTGCAGGTAACATTAAACTTTTGTCCTACTAAAATGTACAGTTAATTATAGAATTGTCCTTATGATAAAATATAAGATTAACTTGATTTTACGTTGATATAAATTAAAGTTTCAGCTGAACTTTTTGTTGCTGATCTCTCTCAAGTTCAGAGCGATTCCACATTATGAAGCTGTTTAAGTGATCTTTAAGTGTATTGATAGCCTTTGAAGCAGGTGGTAAACTTTGTTTTGATGTTATTCAGAGACGTTATTGATTACTGTGGCATGGGGCGAGTTAACCGTCGTACCTAGCTGCACATTCGCCCTCGCTTTCTTTCATGGTCGCTCCACTTGCTCGATTCCTGCTTCACTCAGACAAAAAAATCAAAAGATGAACGCCTTTATCGCAGAATAGTGTTGTACCAATCCATTTATCAATTATCAGTTACGCTTATCAATTACGCTTTTGCAATCACAATTTTCTGATTGGAGCGGCAACACACAGTTGGCGCGTGGCCCATCAAGTTTAAACGGCTACTGAACAATATTTGTATATACCATTAGCTGGTCAAATGAATTGCACAATTCATTTTAAATTAATTAGTCGTAACAAAAACCTTTTAACTTTGTAAACTTAACTGCCGGTGGCCACAGACTCTGCGTTAAAGTTTTTCAATAATTCAACGAGAAATATTATTTTAAAAACCTTAAATCTTATTTTTTCTTAAAATCTAGCTATCTATTTTGGCTCAGTCTATTTGGAATATATAAAGGCTACATAAGACGATCTACGGTGGAAACATTTCCTTCTAGTTTGTAAAAACGTTAAATATAGTGATCATGAACTTTTCATACTAGTCATGAATTTGATCTATTTCAACTTTAATATTCTGTTATTGATTATATTATATTTCGCTGACGAAGAATTAAGTTGAAGTATGCAGGATGTTATTCGTGCTAAAGGAAACATTTCCATTTCGTTTTGTATACGTAACTATACAAAACATGTTTAACTTTATCTGTCCCTACTATATCTTTAAAATTCCAAAATCCCAAAGGTTTCAAGTTAAGTTTCTTAATCTTAGCTTTGTAAGATTTATTTAAAAATTCCTTACACTTGAAACAGAACTGAATCAATTCTGCAAGTTACAATATTTTCGTTTTCTTAACTTCCGTGCCCGTGGAAGATTCGTTTTTAAATTGAAACAAGATATTGGACCAATTCGAGCATTATGCTTTGAGGGATGTTCTGAGAGAATAGGTTTGGAATCACTGTCTTTGCTAAAGGTATCGCTTTATTAGACGCCATTTTTAATATAAATAGTCCACCAATATTGAGACGGTGCATATGTTATTCCACTGACACTGTGCTTTCCCGCCATGACGTGGACGTGCGCCAGTGACAGAGCCAGTGGTTAAACTTACCATATCTTACAAGCAAATCAAAACATTTGAGAAAAGCATGAAAAAACAACAAAGAACTTTCTAATACACGTGTCGGAAACTCGCATTTACAAATAAATTTTTAAAATTAAACTAAAAATTGAAATCACTGAAAGCTAACCAGTTCTAATTGTGTAGAGCAGTTGAGGTTATTTTGCTAAATAACTGCATGTTTTCAACCTTTTGCTCAAATGTGGCATTATTACTGAACTTTTTCTTCATGTTGAATAGAATTTTAAACTTTGTTGATCGATGTTTTACATTATGTTTTTAGAGTTTTCTTTTCTGTTAGTTAAATATTCTTGTCAGGAAAGATTAGACTTGAAGTGCAATTTTGTACTCAGCCTGAAAACATTACCGACGTGTTTTGTTACAAGAAATAACATTATAAATAACTGACTAGGGTCTGAAATACCAAAAACCTTAAGAAACTTTTAGGGTTTAAACTCTCTTGAACGGCAAGAAACTTTCTAAATATGAAAAACAAGAGAAATGGCACGGAAAGGAAAAGGAAAGAAAGGCATTTCTTTAATTTCCTAATTTATATCTCAGTAGATCTATAAAATGGTTTTGCGCTATAAATCTCATTGCATTGAACATTCATGCCCTTTCCATCTCCATGATCCATAGGATTAATTGCTGTTATCTTCACGACCCCGCATCGATCGATTGTCTTGGTCGGCGCGTAAAAGATAGAAAAGAAATTAAAAAACCCTTAAGAAACTTTTAGGGTTAAATCGGGTCATATTTTAAGAAGCTTCGAGACTCAAGAGCTAAAGAAGTTTCTTATAAAAATATAATGTGTGTTTACATTTTCGATACTGTCGGACATATTTTTGAGTTGTATTTGAGATGACATTAAAAAGGAATTTTTAAATTTTTATTTCATCCTTTAGAATTGAGTATTAGATTATTGCTGAAGGACTCTTGTACCTGCAAGCTGCAAGCTGCATTACTCTTGTACCTGCAAGCTGCAAGCTGCAAGCTGCATTACTCTTGTATCTGCAAGCTGACACAGATAAAGTAGTTATATAAAAGACTGAATTGGCCATTTGGTTTTCAAAATATAAGCGATAAAAATTAATTTGCATGCTCCACGATATCCCACTCACATTCATTCATTTCTACTATAACTATAATATCTAATGTAATTAATCTAAAATATAAAATATTTTTTATTTTAAGGCGGCTGTGAAGATGACCCCGTAGGGGTAACTGACCGTGCAAAAATTGCAGATAGTAAATTCGCAAGCAGTTCAAGTTTCAGTGCTAGTTCACCAGCCAGTAATGGCCGTCTGAATTACAGAAAGGGATCATCATGGTGTGCTTCGTCAAGTGACTCCACTCCATATTTGGAGGTTGATCTGGGATCAGTTTATATCTTATGTGCTGTAGCCACTCAGGGAAACTCACAAGCAGATCAGTGGGTGAAAACTTATGAAATAAAGTCGTCTGAAGACAGAAGTTCATGGACCCCATATAAGGAAAATGGAGAAAATGTGGTATGAAAATATGTTTTAACAAGTTAAAACTCCTAAAATTTCTAAAGCGGATTACTTCAAAAAATTTCAAGCCCTTTTTTGCCGCTATTAGTCAAGAAATTTCTATAATAAAATTCATTCCATATCTACAATGTTCTCATTTTGATTGCTGTTAGTATTTAAGAACGTTAATAGGAGAATGTAAGCCTTGAACCATTGTATTTTGTATGAAAATTAAAAGAAAAAAAGAAGAATATTCGCAATTCAGTTTCTATAGACATTTTTAAATAATTCGAGGCCGAGGACGAATGGACTCTACTTTTTCGGCTATTACAAACAAGCATATAGCTGTTTCAAGAAATGCCTATGAATAAAGCTGAAATTTTAGAAATAAATATTGCGTGCAGCTGTTCCCGAAAACACAAAAAGTGAAAAAATGTGTATGGCACTTTGAGTTGATTCAGCAAAAAATATTGATCTCAGAGCGCGCTTTTGTAGAATTAGCAATTTATTTACGAGTTTTTTACAAGCTTGGCCCCAGGTTGTGCAGTCGGACTGTGTAATACCTGTCAAACTTTGCAATAAACCCGTCACACTTTGTAATACCTATCGCACTTTGTAATAACCTTCGTCGCACATTATAATACCTGTCGCACTTTGTAATAACCTTCGTCGCACATTATAATACCTATCGCACTTTGTAATAACCTTAGTCGCACATTATAATACCTATCGCACTTTGTAATAACCTTCGTCGCACATTATAATACCTATCGCACTTTGTAATAACCTTCGTCGCACATTATAATACCTATCGCACTTTGTAATACCTATCGCACTTTGTAATAAGTCTTGCCGCACTTTGTAATAAGTCTTGCTGCACTTTGTAACAACAAAGCTATCGCACTTTGTAAGAACTTTCGTCACACTTTGTAATACCTATCGCACTTTGTAGTAAGTCTTGTCGCACTTGTAACAACAAAGCTGTCGCACTTTGTAATGCAAAAAAGCTGTCGCCCTTTGTAATACCTTTCGTCAGACTTTGTAATAAATTTATTAAATTTAAAGGCTCTCGACTAAGTGAGAACTCACTAGTAGAAGTTACCAAGCCTGGTAGAACGGTGATCACGTGGTTCTATCAAGTTACTGACACTAACCTACTAACTGCAATAATTATATTCCGCAAAAAGAATTTGTTAAAATTGTCTTAAGAATTCCTGACTTGCTTATGGAATTCCAGACTTGTTTAGATTTACTATTTCAGGAGTCCCCGCACTATCAGTTTGTAAATTTTAAATTATCTTATAAACTGAAAATAATATTTTTGTAATATATGGTATAACAAAAATATTATTTTCAGTTTATAAGATCTAATAAGATAAAATTTTGATTGATTAATTTAACTCCTAATTCCTGCTTGCTGTTCCTGCCACAAATTTCCTCTCTATTCTTGGATTAAGATCCTTCACCGCTTCTGCTGATTGGATGCTGTTGTATGGAGGCGGAGAGATTTTAACTCAACATGTGGAGGGCGTGAGTGATGCATACGATAGACTCGGCTCATTTTTCAAACCATTTTTTCTCGAACTAAATTTTTGCTTTTAATAAAGAGTATTGTAAAAAATTAAAGGTCATAAATCGTCAAAATTTTGCTTTATCACGTCACAAATTGACACAGCAATAGAGCAATACCAGAAGAACATATGTAGGTCGGCGATTTTAAAAACAACCGCTTGTTGACTTTTTATAAATCGATTTTTGCGTCTCTTTATTAAAATTCTTACAATATTCTATTAAGAACAATAATAAAACACGATTAGCTTTCGCAATCAAAAAACGCCGACATGTTTTTGTTCCACACTATTTGGTGATGCCTAAAATAACAGCGGAAATTAAAAACTCAGCTACTTTTGACTTAACGGGGAAAAAGTTTGGATCAGAAAAAGAAGCAGAACATTAGTTCTTCCTTACAATAGTTTATTTGACAATAAAAGTTAAAATTTCGTTTAGGGGATTCTATAACCTTTACATTGATATATAGCTTTAGGTGCTTCTGATACATCTCAAGCGAGCTATTGAACTCAAACTAAAACCACTTCCCAATGTGTTCAGAAACCTTAACTCTTAAGATAAAGCGACAACAACGAGAAAACAAATTCCGACAAAATATATTTTAATTTGTACTCGCCTTTTAGCTTGTTCAATTTGCTTGCAAGCAACGCTGCATTTCTTATCTTAAATTCTCCTAGCTGCTGCATGCATAGATATATATTTTCTAAGGTATATAGTTTTGTTGCATTTTGTCTAAGTCCGCCATGGCATTTCAAACCGATCACGACTATATTAAAAAAAAATGAAGCCAAAGAAAAACAGAACATACATAATTATTAAAATCTGGAAATTTTTGACAAAATGAAACAAAGGATGTCTTCGATGAACTAAAGAAGATATTCCAAAAATTTTTAAACCTTCAGTTGATTTTGCATCTAGGTGTTTTTTTTCAAGTTTTGCATGATTTTGCCTATATTCGGGCCCAGACTCTCCAGCCTTGACACTCCTCATTTTAAAATACTGTGCTTACTTAAAAGTTTCAATGGTGCAACCTTGTTTACAATGTTGTTTATTTTTCGATAAAACAGATATTTTTATAAAATTTTTATCCCCGTTCAATAAAACGAAACGTAACATAAAACTGGCCGTATTTACTGGCCGAATATATGCTAATGTAGTTATTCACCTCATTGACGGTGAAAGCCAAGTGCTGATACTCACCTCCACATCGGTAAATAAATTACTCAATGTTTTCATTGCTGTTGGAGGATATAAATTGTTAAACATAATTATTTTAAGAAAGTCCTGGGACGTGTTGACTGTTGCTTTAGTTTGTTATACCAGTAGTCAGATGTCTGTCATTTCATGTTTACGTAGCCTGTGCCAGGCTCTCAATCAGACGAAGCAATGGGTTGGGGAGAGCTAGATCTGGTAGAGAGAGAGGTCGCTGGAATCTTTTCCATTGCTTTGACTGATTGAGTGCCTGGCGTGTACAAGCTAAGGTTTACGTTGACTTGTTTTAAAAAGGGCTTCAGCGCGGCTGTTTCAACAAATTGCGTCAATATGTTCTTCGTACATATTATTTAATGCTGATTATGTGACAAAAATATCAGTAGTTTAGTGTCATAAGTCTGCAAATCGGCTTTTTCTGAAGGTGATTATCATTTTCGAGTTTCCTGGCGTCGCCATCGTGACCAGTAAAAGTTGCACAAGCTGATTCGATAATTGAGTAACTGATGTTTTTATTTCTCTTAATACAAATATTCTTCTTTATAACAAATACAAGCCCCTGTACAAGCCCTACTCTTTGAAAACTTTTCTTTCTTCAACTTTAATTACAAGGTATTTCAAGGAAATTACGACCGAACTACGGTAGTCAGACATTTACTGTTTGAGGGACTTCATACTCGGTACGTTCGTGTGTATCCCAAGACACACCACGGCCTGGTCTGCTTGAGACTCGAACTCTTTGGAAAAAGCAAGGCAGGTAAGTTGCAACGAGTAAACCATTTATCTGAACAAATGCATGATATAAGTTAAATTTTATTTCTCACCCGACTCTGTGATTAGAACACATTTCATCAATAAACATATTCACTTAGCTGAATAGATCTTATGCGACAGACGCTTACGCAAACATTCGCTAAGGAAGGGGTTTGGGGGGGAGGGGTGCAAACAAAAAATCTGGGGAGCCATTCCACTGAATATGCGGTCACTTCATAACAATTTTAGGACAGCATATAGATAACAAAGTTAGGGGTAAAAATATCATAGGACTTAGGACAGTTTTGCTTTACTGAAAATGAATAAAATTTGCTTTGATGATCATTTTCCACCGAATACTTTTTTTGTATGCATCACTTTTATAATTGAGTGGACATTGGGACACGTAAGGCCCTTGGGGGGGAGGGGAAGACGGATGGGAAAGTGATCAAAATTTTTTGAAGACTAGCACTGGAAAACTCTTATCTTTTGAAGAAAAAACGTTGCCGAACATTTACACATACTTTCTTCTGACAAAATGGGTTAATGTCACAAAAACATCTTTAAAAATGCACTAATGAATCTGCTGCATCTTTCTGCGCTCTCCAAATGATATGAACTTTATATTAAAAAAAAGCTTTTGGCAAGTTGAATTTTTCTGAAATATCTTTCAATTGATAGTTTATGCTTTCCAAATATAAAAATTACCTGACTTTTTAGTTCGTCTTCGAACTGTTTTTAAAGTTTTGGTATGAACAACCGTGTTGTACTTAGGGTTAGATATTTTAATTATAAGTACTATTTGGAAGAGATCGTATGGAAAAAACCCAAAAAAAAAAGTATTGTATTGTTGGAACAAAAAGCTTCAATTCCGTAAAATTTAAGGGTTTCACAATACTTTTAACACATAAGTAACTTATAGCTTTTGCATTTAGGAATAAATGGGAAATTTGATGATTTTTATTTCTTTAGTGGTCAAAAGACTATAGAAAATTAAACGCAAAAGTTTTGTGCAAAGCTCAGTTATTCGGCTTACTAATATATAAAACTCGTGCCCGTCAAATCTGCTCCCACGGATTGAAAAAATAATTCTATACTTAATATTTCTTACATTCCATAATTGGTACATGTGAAAGGTGGAGAATGAGACACTTGTAGAGATCAGCTTTTTCTTTGTTTTAGCGTATTACTGGTTTAAAATCCTCATAGGGAAGAATGCTATTGTTATTTTGGACATCAGTGTGATCTTATTTGAACTTCGATGGATGATTTTTACGTTTTCGGATTGGCTATGTGCACCCAACTGTTAAGCATTCGGAAATAAATTTTCGTAAAAGTTTATTGAGTCATCGGAAATGCTCGGCCTTGTCAAGCATAATTTTAAAAGTGACAGTTACTGACAATAGGCATTGTTGTAAACTAGAAGTTTTACGCTCAAACAAATTATTCATACTTTTATGTTTGTGCGCAAAGATCAGTTGTGTGAAAGTTTACATGTAAAAAATGTTTGCTTCCAAAACGTAAAAAGTTCCGCCTTCAATTTTAGTTTAGTAAAATGTTAGCTAAGTTTGTTGAAAATCAGTTAAATCTTACATCTAGCTATCTCGTGAAAACTCACACGCCTCATACGATATTTACTGTTAATTACTTAAATGTGTTATTCTATAACCTGAAAAATGGAAATATTAATGTTAGGTAGTTTTACTTTTTTTAAAGGAAAAATCAAAATGATTTAGTCTCGACTGAATCAAATGCTCTTCAAACAAGTTGCCGTCTAACCTTATTTTTATTTTATCCGACAAACAGGTGTCCTAATAGAACATTTATTCTTTCGAATAAAAAATTGAAGCCTTATAACACCATCAATTATTGAGTTTTTCTTGGTCGATTTACCATTTCAATAATAATAGTAGTTCTGCTATCTTGCTGCGGTCCAAGTTAAGTCGTCAAACACACACTCGACAGTGTTACTAGTTTTTAAAAACAAGTAAAGAAATAGCATACCTTACACCGCCCCTTTCTTTAGAGTTCATGCATTCCTGTTTCAAGGCTTAC
>JAOTRI020053654.1:0-17368 GCA_028564885.2 Zoanthus sanctaehelenae
ACTCGCCTGCGGCTCGTGTTTTTTACATTTCCCTCGTGTTCTCAAATAGCCGTCGTGTTTTATCACAGTCTAAAACATGGCTTAGGCTTCTTTATTTGTTAATCAGAATTATTCCCTAACAACCTTTTAACAACAAATTATTATTGAAGGATGTATGGAGTTAAAATCAAAAATATAAAAGCAGTGTTTCAAACTGCAAGATTCAAGTGCTAATTATTTGACCAAGTTGAAATACATCTTTTTTACTTAAAAGGGAACTGAACCCTAAAGTTAACTTTTCATTGTTTGAAAACTTAGGCATAATTGAGAACCAATATGTGAAAACAGTTTAGGCTGTTAGTCAAAATTCAATGTTTTGTAACAAATTGACAACATTTGATCGGCAACTCAATAATAATATAATATCAGTGATTACATGGTGTAGCTAGGTTATAATATTAGGAGGATCAAAACAAGTAAAAAACATGGATACTGTGTGGCTTTTGACTGGTAATAAAGGATAATACCTTCCCAATACCTAAATTGCCCAAAAAATATCAAATTTTCAAGGCAAACTATTTCATGTTCTGAAAACTGTAACCTATGTCATCTCACAGCATATTACTGTCATTCAAATTTGTGACCATACAGTCCTTTCAATAAGTGCCAACAGCCAATGAAAGCTGTCGGCTACTTGGGAAAAAATCTCGAACCATGCCTTGCAAAATGTTATTATGTGGGGAATCTTTCGAATTCTACTGGACAGGTGTTATCGGTGGCTGGCTACTTCTCCATTTATGGTCTTCAACTTTCAAATTTATTGAAAGGGCTGCCACTTTTTCTTGGGAGTTTACTTTATTTCTGTATTTTCATTTCTCAATAAGATTTGACTAATTTAAAAAAATACTTCACAGCTACACATATAGAGTCAAACAAAAATAGGTTAGTTTTAGCATTCTGTTCCCCTTTAAGTTGATATGAGAATGATTCACTGAATATTTGCCCGAATAGTTTTGAGTTTAGGTTGCACAATAACATTGCCAATGGCAACAACACCTTGGAGAATACTTCCCTCTGTCTCTAACAAAAGTTTATGCCTAAACTTTGTAATGTCTAAACTAATAAATGAAGAAAGAAAGAACAGGTTCTCATTTTACATCAATAATGCATCTTACAGTCTGCTCCTAATTATCCTGCTCTCAGAGGGACCAGAATACGTATGTATAGCTCACTATGGATTTTTGTAATTTATTTTAATTAACCCAAAGATTTTATAAATAGCTGCTTTACTTCATCCATGTTCATTTGTATTATAAGTGTCATATTATGTTCTTTCTTCAGAACTCCACGCCAGTCAACAACCATCTGCCCTCTGGTAAGCTTCCCATTGAGTTCAGTTGTAGCATACACATTTTCTTTCTGTAGAACAACATCTGGCTTCAGAGCTACAGCCATAGCAAGTGGATCACAGCTTACATACTTGTCTCTCATACCAAGATACTTTGCTCGATAAAATTGAGCAGGTTTTTCTGTAATTTTTCTCACAAATTCTGATCTTTTTGTTCCAAGGTTAGTGTACCTTTCATAGAAATCCCACTCGAACCCATGATTTAGACAAATTTCCCAAGTAACGACCTGCATTGGACAGGTTAGCTCGTTAACTACAATGTGAACAGCTTCTGGATCATGATGAAAATTGAACTCACCAGACACACTAATGTTACCCTTTCCCTCAATATTCCCACCCATAATAACAATATTCTTCAACCTGGAGGAAAAGCCTGGGTCAAGCCGACAAGCTAGAGCAACATTTGTGAGGGGTCCAATAGCAACTAGTGTGATTTCACCAGGGTGTTCTTTTGATAGTTGAATTAGAACATCAGATGAGTGATCATCTTTCAATAATGACATGTCAGGTTGCTTTATCTCTGCAACATCTCCAAGTCCATCCTTACCATGAAAATATGAAGCTCTATCCATCAGTTGACCTGCAAAATAGAAAGGCTTTTTTACAAACAACAATCAAACAAATCTCATTGAGCAAAATTACAGCACTGATTATATTACCAAAATAGAAAGAAGAAAAAGAAAAGAATACCTGAAGATGATCAAGTAGATCGAAAACGTTTGAAATTTTATAACCTTTTTTAACTTTTTTAATCATTTTTAGCCTTATATATATTTTTAATAATAATAATAATAATAATGCTTTAACGATAATATGGTGGACTGAGGCCTTTTCAAGTGACTGACACACAGACAAAAACACATGTATGTGTATCTTCAAGGTCCTTATGATTAACGACCTTATCCGTAAACAACACGAAAACACACGTATATGTATCTTCAAGGTCCTTATGATTAACGACTTTATCCGAAAAGACGGGAAAGTTTAACCACTTGTAAATATTAGAGCAAAGACAGCACCTCCTTAATTATACATTTTTAAGACCCTGAGTGATCAACCAGTAAGGAATCGAATTCAAACTTTTCGCACAATAGTCTGTGCTTAACCCCGAATGCGATCTTGCTGTTTAAAAACATCAGGGCCCAGTTGTTCAAAGGCTGGTTAAGTTTAACCCTGGATCAAGCAAAAATTCAGACAAGAATTTCTTCGTTAAGGAAAGGTAAACAGATATTTACAAATACCGTTTGTATTTTTCTTGGAAGAGTCTTGCTAATCCCCAAATTACAGCTAAAATCTCTCATCGTAAGATTGGATACACGATCGTGGGTTTAACATTTAACCTAGGGTTAGCGCTAATTGGCTTTTGAACAACTGGGCCCAGAGTAACAATATTAATGTGAATCTACACAAATGAACAAATGGGCTGAAAAACATCAGGAAACAATTTTTTTACCATTTACACGTGAACTACATCGAATGTTTGAAACTCAAAGAGATTTCAAGAAGTAATGCTTGACTTTGATCAGTGTTTGTGAGCGAAAACTGTCTTGTGCCAACAAGGGTCTTGATTGGCTCATAAACTATGATGAATAAATTGCTGTCTATTAATTGGTTTAAAATATCTTAACGTCATAGTAGTGGTAAACACACACGAGCCTGCAATACATACCGACCAGTTACTTCGACTGTTAAAAATACTGTTCAGGAACACTCCCTGAAAGGTAGGAAAACAAATAAAATATGTTATATAATTTAAAAAAAAACTTTAAGCTGAACTTAGATTTCTCTGCAGTATTAAAATATAAGCAAAATGTTCAAGGTTTAAAATCTCGTGGGACTTTGTGATGTTCGAATACCAACAAAAATGTGCTTAATTTAGCTTGTTTGAACTTTGTATTTTGGCGGCTTTACAAGAACCGTTTTTTCTGTTTTGGAAGCAAAAAATTGATTCTTAAACTACAATGAAATGCAGTACTGCAAGGTGCTGAATGACTGTCAGTACCCTTTCTTATCACATTATTATTATCTTAAATTATCGATGTAATTCAATCTTTTAGGGTACAAATAAAGTGTTGCTGCTGTTGTTGTTACTGTCCACTGGGTGACATTTCAAGTATCTTGATCAGTCTGTCGAGGGACTTAAAAGAACCCACACACTTCTTGCAAAGAGTAGCATTGTAATCCCGGTGTTGTGGTCTGTTTCTTCCCTCGAGGGTACTTCCTATTGGCTGCCAAGTTGCGCCTTAACATGTGAGCTGCTCCAGCGGTCTTTCTAAGAACCTCAACTTTCTGACCTCAACTGTATATGCTTGTAAACAGCATATGTTTATCATCATCATCATCATCATCAATATGTTCATCATCATCATCATCATCATCATCAATATGTTCATCATCATCATCATCATCATCATCATCATCAATATGTTCATCATCATCATCAATATGTTCATCATCATCATCATCATCATCATCAATATGTTCATTATCACCATCAGCATCATCATCATTTTCAATATGTTCATCATCATCATCATCATCATCATCATCATCATCATCATTAATTTGGGCGTCCACTACTAACCTTATAAGGAGGCGCTATGATGTTCCCTGTTTCATAATCTAATACTGAAATGTACTGCTGTTGGGGGAAGATGAAGAACAATAACTATAAAGAACCTTTATCTAAGAAATAGAACATGTCATCTATGTCTTCATAGCCTGTTAAAACCAAGGCAAAAGTTTGGAAGAATACGAGAGCAGATCAGTGAAATCCCCGCGACGTTCGAGAATAACATTGTCGAGAGTTTCAGCAGGTTAATTATGATGGCATGGACATGTTTTATTTCTGTCATAAATAATTTTTAGTTTCGACAAAACGAAAGGTGTTTGAACAGCAAATTTCTGAGACAGTCAACCACATTGTTCACGTCAAAACACACCTGTAGACCAATCCAAACGCACGTACTATCCAAAGTATTTTATAGCGCTATGAAAACACAGTTGTAGACCAATAAAACGCCACATAAAATCCAAATTATTTTATAGAGCGTTTTCATTTGACGTCACGGCGACCATGTTGGTGTACAATTAACAAAAGAATTTTGATTATTTCTTTTGTTTTGCACACCAACATGCCCGCTATATCTACTGTTTATCGTGTCTCTTGGAATTGTGTGCAAACGCTCTATAGCGTTATGCAAACACACATGTAGACCAATCAGAAGCCACATAATACCCAAATCGTATCACAATTAGAGAATCTTATTAAAAAAATTGATTTTAAAAACTTTGGTTATAAAAATTAACGCTAAGAAATCGACGTTTCGATGTCTGCTTGACACCATTATCAAGACAAAACTGAATGTGAAACAAGCTAGTAATATACAGAATTATAGCGTATTTTAACTCTGTATATTTCACATTCAGTTTCTCTTGATAACAGGCATGTTGGCCACCTGGTGACAATATATAGGGGGAAAATTAGGGATTTCTTCCCTAAAAAGTAGGGATTTTTAGGGATAAATGGTTAAAAAGTAGGGCTATTTTAGGGGTATTATTTAGGAAGAAATGCCTTTCTACCACTGTTACCCAAACAGAAAGATACTTACTCAAATGAAATGCTGGTTTATAGCATTAATGACTTAGACAGGAGAGGGATCATGCACATGGCGTCTTGAAAATGCTTAGCATGGATCCAACATCATCATCACCTGGAACTGATAAAAGTTGAAGGATCCTCCCATGCTTCATAATTCCACACCGGACAACCACACCACAAAGAAACTTGCAGTTTGACCAGGTAGGGCAAATGCAGAACCCATGCCAAGCATTTTCAATAACATCATTTGCACTAAAGAAAACAGGGATTTTTAGGAGAAAATCAAAAAAATCTGAAAAAGTAGGGTTTTTAGGGCAAGTTAAAATATTTAGGGATTTTTAGGGCCACCAACATGCCTGTAATTCGATGTATCAATAATGATATAAAAATGCAAAACATTTTGTACTTTGTAGTTAATAGTTTTCTGTATTACAGACCTAAACTGTTATGACCAAATAAAATCAATACAGAGACATGTACAACGGGTCCAAACCGGAAAAAAAGACAAAATACCTATTTAGAAACTTCTTTGGAAGACTGCTAGCCGTAATACTTGTCGATGTTCTCAGAGACTGCAGTCCCTTCTTCAAAAATGTATTTACCTGTATGATTTAGAGAAAGTACAAGGTTAATTGGGTAACATTTATTGGTATCAAATAAATGCCAAAAGGAACAAGATACGACGACAGCGGGCATTACATTGTGACTCCACTGCCTGAAGTAATGGTTTCAAGTTAGCTACAAGCGTATATGTACTATCTATACTTGATTTTCAGCCAATAAGAAAACTATTGGCAAGACGCAGCGCCCGGAGTTGTCAAAATGATGGAGTTCTCTGCATATAACAAGAAAGACAGTACTTTTTAAGCACATAATTCGACTGGAACAAACCTGAAAAACCCTCTTGCTTAAGAGAACATTTTTAGATTTCAAAGAAAGCTAAAACTTACCTGTCTTAATTTGGAATACGTCAAAAACAACGACGACATCAACTTGTCCACACTGTTTATTAATTCTTTAGATTCCTTTAAAAACATTTGCAAAAAATATCACTTTTCATAATACGTTATGTGTATGAGAGCGCGGAACAAAATAGGTTAATACCAACTACTACTACTACTATACTATTAAAAATACTATAGCTACATAATGTAACTATATAGAACTACTAACTAGTAATACATAAACCTTTTTTGTACTGAAAAACTAGGATAAAGTGTTTTGAACAGTGCAAGAAAATGCGGTAAAATGTGTTTGAGTTTCAAAAAAAAAATTGCACAAATTTATCTATTATCATTCTTAAATAATCTTAACCACGGTCTTTCAATGCATTTTCAATCTGTCGTTAGTAAAACTAATCATTTTTACGAGTAAAATTAATAAAACCAACCTTTTGCAAATCTTGACAATCCCAAAATAACGTCCATATCCTTTCCAGATACGGCTCAACAATTTGATGATTTAAGCTCGATAAAATATCTAGAGACTCAAAACTTGCAGGACTGTAAACAGTAAATGCAAACAGTATCTTTAGAACGTTTTACCTAAAAATGTTTATGATAATGATTAAAAGAACATTAAATTAAGGCACAAGTTATTATTTTTATTATTTAATTATTATTACCTACTACTGCAAACATTTCATCAAAATAACAATGCAACTACGGAAAAATATTCCTATATGTGTAAGACATTAAGGTTTCAACGATCTAGTTTCTGGGATTTCCGCCATTACTACATTTTGGATTTATCTTAATATCATTTTCAAGCAATGTCTGGTTTTGGCATTTTGTTGTACATTTTATTTTATATGGACAGCAGTTAACTACCATTCATGAATCCAGGCCTTTAAACGTTGTTGCACGTGTTTCACTTTGGCGCGGAAATTTCCTGCCTTTTAACAGAGTGCGGCATGTTGGTTAAATGTACATTAACAAAGTTCATGAAATGAAATTCAGAGTCAACAACGCAGCTCTGGAGAAAAATTAAGTATTAATCCAATGTATATTTTCCATTCCACATCGACTTACTTACCAAATATCACTTTTTAGCAACAAATTCGCAAGATGTGAAAACCATTCGTACTGCACGGCCCCCTGTGCATTGTCGTCAACAACCTATAAAATCATAACAACATTATGAGGTACCAACTCAAAACTGTATTATTGTTTGTTTGTTTCCAAAGATTAACAACAGTCAAAAAAACTTCAAATGGTAGCAATTAACATCAATAGTGGATAGTGATGGAAATGATAATATATATCAGTTGAGGAGAAAAGCGTCAAGAAAATAATAAATTGCACTTGAAACCGGCCATGAGGGGGTAGTTATAGTTTAGTATTAACCAGATAAACGGACAAATGTGTGCTTCATTTTCCAAGAAACAAAACAGTGTAAACTTTTTTTCCCATTAATTTTTAAGAATTAGCACTTTAAGTGATTTTGATTTTTGCCCTAAAATTAACAGTTATATATTGCGATTTATGGGAGGAAATGGACATTGGTTACTTTAATTGGTAAATACTACAGGGTTCCCACTCATAGGCCATAAAAAAATTCCCTGACTTTTCCCTGACTTTTCAATGACCAAAACCTACATTTCACTGACCCTCTAGTTAGAAAAATGGCACTGTTCGAATTCAGATTCTCTGAACAGATATGTTACTATAATTATATGAGATGGCGGGTTTGAATAAAAATGACATGTCAATTATATGTCCCCAGGCCTTCATCAAAAAATTGGCCCTACATTTGTCTGAGCTACAATCCTGGACAAAAAGATTTGGGACAGTTGATCATTTTCGCGCGCTTTATACAGGGTTTCAATTCGTAACATAATTTTCGGCTCCCCCAGTTTCTGAAGTAGTTAAGTTCCCCCCTGCCCCCCTCTACAATGTTGAAAGAACCTTTTGCCAATCGGTATATGTTTACTGGTTTTAGTATTTTGCAACATTGAACGGGGGTAGAGGGGGTAGAGGTGTTGTGCTTTTTAAACCAAAGTTAACAAAGTGTCCCAACCATTTTGTCCAGGATTGTCTGAAAGTATGTAAAAATTACAAATTCAGAATTCAAAGCAGTGATTGAAACAAATCGTTTGATATTGTTAAATTTATCTTATTTTTGAATTTATTTTGTATATATTTTAGAACTTAAAGTATTTGAGATAAAGATTTATGACACTTGGCTGAGGTGGGAGGGAAGGCAGTACTTAAGGAATCAAGACAACCGTTATAAGGAGTGACAGCTTTTATTATTTATAAATTCTTTTACGTCGATGATTTAGATTTGTCAAATTTGTTTACATAGATTGTTTTTTTCTTATACAGTACTTCCATTTTCATATTTTCTTTGATTGTTTTATTTTGCGGTCCCGTATATCAATGGAATTAAATGGTTCTGAAATAACCGAATTAGTACTTTTATACAACTTTCGTCTGGACCCGTAACTTAATGATTGTATGGACATATGCTGCAGATTTTTTAAAAAAATATCATGCATTTGCTTTTCAAATAATTGAACCAAGCAGCATATTGAATTTCCCGAAGACTTGCTTTTCTTTGCAACAGTTGCTGCGCAAGTTTTTCTCGCTAAAGCCGGTCTTTATCGATGAGTGAAATTCCAAAATGATGCGGCCTTGTTAGTCAGTTTCTTCATTTTTAGAAATAATTACCATCGAAAGACTACATAAGCTTCTTAGCATGCAGTTGTGTTTTCGCTTGATTGTTCCTTTATAGTAAAGATTTAAAACGATATGATAATTTTATTCAAAACAAGCGCTGTAACGTAATAATACAAGTATACATAGCTCTCAGTTCTCCCTTACATTTCTCCATAGAAATACTGTTTTTGCGACAAGTTGAACATCTTTTTCTAAAAACACAAATAGGATATGGGTTTAGAGAAGTAAAATCTTTCCCTTAAGAAAAATAAATTTGAGTGATTTAAAATACTTTGCGAAATATAACATTTCTCCACAAAATTCAAATAAAAGGTACATTAGTCACAACATTCTTAGCATATTTTCGTAACTTTTGTGGAGAAATGTTAATAATGCAACTTTTTAGGGACTATCTAATGCAATTTTGCTGAATAATTTTTTATACAGTTGTTTTGATTCCGTATTTGCTAAAAAGAGATAGAAAATAAGCATATAGATGTGCATTAAGTTGATTTATGATGTGGAGAAATGTGGTTGAGTTTGGCGTGACCACTCACCTCGATAAGCCCCGATTGACTGCGTCAGGTTTTATTAAAAAATGTTTTTTGCGATCTACACGCAGTTAGTTATAGGTAAAACAACTGCTTTATTTTAATCATTAAATTTAACTCATTGACTAATGCGCCAGGACATGCTTCAAACTGTACCATCTGTGACAGCTTAGTGCACGGTGTCAAAAGACCTTTCCACAGAACAATCAAAGGATTCGTTCACTTTTTGAAAAAAGTTGCCTCTCGTTCAATTTTTTTTCAATAGAACAAAATATATTTTCTATTGGGCTAAGGTAAGAAGTACCTGCCGGAATTTTACAAATTTTTGCATCTATTCACTACCGAGGAGACATTGCAACCGCACTGCTTCGAAAGGAAGACAGTGTTCGTAATAAAACTAAAAGATCTTTCGCCATTACTAGTACTTTATAAAAAGGATCTACAAAATTATTTAAAGATTAGCTACATTTAACAACAGGTGGTCATATATTTTGACTTTTGCTTTTAAATTTTAAAATTTGAACTTTCACGATTTTCAGACAATTCTGGACAAAAAGATTTGGCACAGTTGATCATTTTCGCGTGCTTTATACAGGGTTTCAATTCGTAACATAATTTTCGGCTCCACCAGTTTCTCAAGTAATTTAGTTCCCTCCTGCCCCCCTCTACAATGTTGAGAGAAGTTTTTGCCAATCGGTATATGTTTACTGATACGTGTATTAGTATTTTGCAACATTGAACGGGGGAAGAGGGGGGTAGAGGTGTTGTGCTTTTGAAAGCAAAGTTAACAAAGTGTCCCAACCATTTTGTCCAGGATTGTAGCTTTATATATTGTTTAATCTTCATTTGTGATAGTATATATATCTATATACATATGTAAATATGTATCAATTATAAATAATGATTAATTTAAAGCAGTTGCCAGCAGAAAGACAACCAGGCTTAAGGTAAATAATTTTACCTTAATTAGTTTTATAAATTTTATACATTAAATCAAACTCATTACTTTGACACTTAAATAGTTTACTTTCAAATGATTTTCCTCAAATTACTATCATAATAAAAGACAATTTTTATATCCAAAGGAAAAGATCTTAATTGGTAGATTTAGTACTTAATTACAAACTATATGCTATTGAAAGTGGATATGTTGATATGAGAAGTACTTCATCATTACACTCTATGTATATTTAAACTAACTTCATTAATTGTGTCGACAGCATCGTCCACCTTTACAGCGCTTGGTAACAAGTAATCTCTGTCGCTAAACTCCACATAATTTTCTTGCATCACCAACAAGGCATAATCATCTAATCATCAAAACAAAAAATACAAATTAACTTAATACTATACATATATATAATCAATTTCTTTTTTTTATAGTACATAGTTAGGTAATCCAATTTGATTTAAGTGGTGGACATATATGAACATACCATCATCTTCAGCCACACACAACAATGTTGCCCTTGCCAGTTTTTCATCTCCGTCGTAAACATACAGATGTTCCCTAAAATTGGGGGAAAAACAATGTTTAAAGATTACATTCAAGATGTACGACACATCTAAATTCCTTTACACACAAAAAAAAATTAATTCAGAACTTACTCTAAAAAAAGAAGAAATAATTATTTACACCTTTAATTAACACCTACAAGTAAAAAGGGAGCCAGACAGAACTATTGAAAGAATGTTTGGATGACCAATTATTACAAATAATCCAACACATAGGATTCTTTATGAAAAATACTGGTAAGTATGGTTTTGCTGTTTGCTCACAATTTAAACATAATTTATTATCAAGTATGTAAAGCTGTGCAAGAATTCAGAATTTCTCACAGCATGCACATATAAACTATAAAGGTGCTGCAGTAGAGAATCGAATAACCCTGGTATGAATTAAAATATTATTTCTTACCTTCAAGTAGTGTTCAAACTGAACCAAAAAAATTTTTATCTTAATACAATTCAATGCATTATAACATCTACCAGCTGCAGGTAATCAAATTGAAAAAATAAGATTCTTACGATTTTGTAAAAGTGAAATCATTCTCCTCTTCTGTAGTTTCCAAATGTCTCTTCACTTGGTTTAGAGTGGCACACAAAGCAGGAACTGCTTTTTCCTTTTTTGACCTTTGGAATCCGTATATTTTTAGCTGCAATATCAAAGTTGCAATAAAACAAACTTGTGAATAATGGTTATACACTTGTTAACACTACAAAGAAAAATTGAATAAGTTTAACATTACATGCATGGCCAATGATAATCCTTCATGTCAATTTTTATAAATATAATATGTAAAAAGTTCACTTACCTGTGTATGAATTAAAATGACAATGTTTAATTATTAGTTAAGGAAATTGCTAGTTTCTTTAAAATGCCGCAAAAATTAAAAGTTATATTACTTTCTCTGCCCGCTTCCAATAGTAAGTATTCTTTAATTGGTTGCGCTGGTTGCGCAGCATGTCGGCAGCCCTCTTGAGTATAGTTACACTATCATTGTCTAACTGTGGAAACACTTTTGTCACCTAGATCAAGAATATTATTAATTAGTTTTTATTGCAGAATAGAAAGGTTATTGATCGAATTACTGACCCAGAAAAAAAAAGCCAAGTTGAAAAATTAACATTAAATATTTAATGCATATATAAGTTATGCAAAGTTGAAATTTACTAATCGGGTTTGTTATAAGTACGATAATTGTTGTTTGTAATTATGTAAACAAATTGTATATCTTTGTTTATTTTTTACCTTTTTGACTAGAAGATCCTTCATTCGTAAAGATACTTTGGAAAAGGGTACTGGGTCTTGGAACAGGTTCCATGGTTTTGCAACCTCTCTCAGAACATACTGAAAAACATTAATATGTACACCCGAAAGTTCATCAGCAGCATACGTAAAATGTGTGCAATTCTACAATTTGTTTCGGCTCCATTAAATCCTGTACCAATTGAAGAACAACTCAGGTGGAGCCACCCAGAAATATAAGTGAGCACAGTAACTGAACAACGTTAGTAAAGTAAGGAAAACAAACCAATAGACTGTAAGACTGTGTTTATCAAATATTTTGTAACTGTATTTTACTGTAAAGTTGAAAATATTTGAATTAAAGTAAATTATGGATCTGAATCAGATGTGAAAGATCTTACGAAAATATCATAATTTTGAAGGTTATATATGAAAAGTTCTAGTTCATTAACCAAATGCGCACCAATATACTATACTCCAACACTCTCATTGAACTCGATTATGAGAAATTCGAAAATGAAGCAAAAAGAGGCCTGACCAACCCATGGCCGTATTCATACTAGATTACGTTTTGATCAGTTTAAAAAAAAACAACTATCGGTATCATAATTTAAGAATATTCACAATACTAAATTTATTTTGAAAAGAGCGAATAATAAATGGTGTAAAATAAAAGATCCATTGTCTCGAACTCTTATCATGTGACCAAAATCGTCTTTCAGAAATTACTTACCCGAATTTCTTTTGTTGCCTCGTTTTTTTCCCTGTTTAGCTGAGATAGAAGGTTTTCGGATGTAAAGGAACTTTCCTTCACATCTGCTGCGATCGCGACCGATGAAGATTCTTTTGCATGATCACTGTTGAACCGCTACTGGCACTGCCTTCGAATTCACTAGTAGTAGTACTGTCGATAAGCTTAGTCAAAGTGCTTTTGGGAATTTGCCTTATGAGCGAACAAAAAAGCTGCATCTTTTCTTGGGACTCCATGGCCATTTGAAGAAATTTAACAAAATAATGAAACTTGCACTCAGTACTTCTTAATATCTGTTGCATTTGCAAGGATTGATGGCGAATAATCTTAAAACTCGCGCTTACACCGAACTTTAGCCTCAGAGGGTTTGTTCCTAGGACACTCTTCTAGCGATGATAGGAGTAGGACCTGGGATTAAGCACACTGCATACTGCATAGTTTGAGATCGTCCATGATGGATGTACGAAGAGTCGAATGAAGATAATGATTTAATATCAAGATGGATGTTCCTGATCATGGAATTCATGCAAGAAATCTACGTGAAAAACTACGAAAACAAAAAATTCTTTGCTGCTGCAAATTGTGTAAGCAAAAAGGAAAACTTCAAACCCGCCGGAAAGTACGTCAGCATGTTGCTCTGTTTGGTAATTATGAAACGGATTCTGTCGATACCTCGAGTGAAAATAAAAACTCGAATTCTGAGCTGCAGATGTCCATTGCCGTGTACCAGAATCAGGAACCCACTGGCATCGGACTTCAACAAGAAGATCTTCAAATTGACTGCAGTAGTGACGGAGGTGTGATAACAGCTGTGCTGCCGACGACAGTTGAACCGCCGACGATGTGATTGTCGATCAAGAATTCGAAAGCAGCAATTTGATTTTGGTTCTGAAAGTTCAGATAACTGCAGCTGAGCTAATCTTCAATGCGAGGGTACTAGCGACTCTGAATTTGGCGAAGCTTCTTCCCCTAAAAATTCTGATTTTGGGACATGCAATACGGACAACAACAGTGAGAGTGATGTGCACGTGAGGAAAGATAATTTTAATGCGGATTATTTTTATTTTTATGAAACTGAAAAAGCAAACTCCCTATTCTTTCCTGGAAGTCCAAACACAGTTCTGAGTGTGCTTGCCCAATATTTTGCCTGGTTTAGCTCGCACCCCTCCACCAGCAAAAGTGCAATGAGCGATTTACTTGATTTGCAACACAGTATATTGCCGAAAGGAAATAATATGCCAAAAACGTACGATCAGGCTTATTGATTTATCAAAGAATTTCTTCTTCCAACTAAAACGTACCACGCATGTCCAGATGACCACGTGCTCTTTCGTAAAATGTCACGGTACGACTATTCCAAGTTGAATGAATGTCCTGTGTGTGGTAAAAGTCGTTACAAGGACAGTTCTATCAGAATACCAGGTAGAAAGTTTATTTATTTTCCGCTTGGATCAAGATGGAAGTGCATGTATGGAGGTAGAAATATTGCTGAAGTAATGCAATCCCACCTTGTCAGTGAGAGCACAAGTGGGGGGGAAAACAAAATTTTAGATCGCCATGATTCTCCAGCCTGGAAGATTGTATTTGTGCCCCAAAGAGTAATGGGTTGAGATCCTCGTGGAATTATGGCACAGCTTTGTACAGATGTGGCCACTTATACTCACCAATTTAAATTTACCTAGAAATGTGCGTAACTTAATGGGAAATATTATGCCTGCTGGCATCATTCCTAGTAATGGAGGGGGTGAACCCAATTCAATTGATCCATAACTTGAGGTTGTTGTTGATGAACTTTTAGAACTCAATGATTCAATTGCATATAATGCATTCAAAAAGGAAATTTTTGATTTCAAAGTATGTCTTCTGAATCATGTACTGGATTACCCAGGGCTGACCAAAGTATTCAGTGCAAAAGGTGTTAATGCAATTCATGGTTGCTTTTGGTGTGATCAAAAAGATAAGTGTTATTGATTAAATAATGAAACATTTTCATAAATGTTCCCATAAAAATTGCTTTTATCGTTTAACAGCTTAAAGTGGCTATGCTATGCAATTTTAGCATTTTTTTAAAAAAGTGTAAATATGTCTTGTCATTAACTAAATGCCAGAAATAATAACCATATTTAGTATTTACCAAACAACAGATATCCATTTTTGCATGCTCTAATTGGCTCCCATAACTTGCAATATACTTTGCATCTTTGCTTTGCATCTTAGTATGTATCCACCACTATTCACCTTTCCTTTGGATAGTTGTTAAATATATTATGAGATTTATTGTTTGCTGTTATTCATTGCTACATATATGGCAAGGATGGAAATAGATTAGAACTTTTTAATAATTGATGCTATCACAACAAAAAATACCACAGAACATATTATGGGTTGCACTTTTTAAAAATATTTAGATATTCACCCCACAGTTTAACAGGAACATTTTGTAAAAGCAAAAAATTGACGCAACGCAAAATAATCGTAACACAGCTCTTTTAATGCATTGTTTTTATGTTTACAGTACAAAACTGTTTACATGGTGGTGGTTAAAAATTGTTTTTAACATACAGGAACACCTGATCAAAATGTTAGATTTTTTCTGAACTATATTGGATATTAGTTCAAAATGAATTTAATCTAGGTTAAAAAATAGGGGCTCGGATTTTTAGGGGGTAAAAAAATGAAACAAAAAAATTAAAAAGAATAAAACAAAAAAAAAATTAAAAAGAATTTGCCTTTTTATTTCTTTCCTTTCTCACCTTTTCCTTCTTTACCATATCTACATATCCATCTATCTATTTCTCCCTAGCCCTGCACCTCACTATATTCTCTACTTACCTTTTATTTTTACCTTATCCTTTGGTGTCTGGTGAAATTCGAATGAGCGACCTTCAGATTTCATCATTTCATAAATGACAGAATTGGACTTAGAAAATTCAATCGAAACGTTTTCACACTATGGATTCCGACAATGTTTGTACAAACTCTGAGTTTTTTTACCAAAAGCTAGAAGAGCTAAAGCAGTCAAGCAATTCCAAAACTACTGTAGATGACTTTTACGAGCAGGCAAAAACGTAGTTAAATTTGTCTGAAGAAGAACGAAAACGCTCCGAGCTGTCGATTGCAGCAAAGACGAAAATCGCACGCAAGAAATGGTCTCTAAATTCTGAAGGAGATAATGTCAACGATGAAAATAAGTATGTCGTTCAGAAGAGAGATTTACACAGAATACTATCGGAAGCACATACAGCCTCATGTCACTGCGGCAGAGACAAAACGGAGAAATATCTTCAAACGTCTTACAGCGGAATTTCCCAGCAAGTTGTAAATTTTTTCTCACGTAGAAGTAGATTTAATGGATTTTCGTAAACTACCCTGTAATTAATTGCTCCAAGAATAATAACTGGATGCTTCATGTAGAAGACCATTTTTCAAACTACTCTGGCTACCACTCAAACACAAAGAAATCAGAGAAGTTGCACAAGCTCTGAAATCCCTGTTCTGGATATTTGGATTTCCTACAACCTTGCATTCAGACAATGGTAGAGAATTTAAAAGAAACGTTATGCCCAAATTTTGTGCAAAACATAAAAATTAAGGAAGTACATGGTGCCCCAAGGAATCCATCCACCCAAGGACTTGTGGAACGGGCTAATCAAACAACCAAAGAAAACATTTCAAATTTAATTTAAAAAAAGTTGTCACAAAACGACTGGTGTCAATATTTTGGAGAAGCACCATATAAAAAAAACATTACTATTCACAGAGAGATTGCCAAAACTTCCTTACGAAATTGCTTTCGGAAGCCTTTCAAGAAATGAAACCAGAACTGTCTTAGAAGTAAATGAAAGTTCACAAGACTCAGATACATCTAATACAGAACAGGCAGTTGACCAACAAATGCAAACAGGAAGAGAACAAAACATCGAAGAAACAGAATTCAACAACAGCACAGCAGCTGAACCTGCAGCCATAGTGTCCGAGTCTCAGTTACCAGGAAAAGGACTAGAGACTCAACCGCACAGTGAACAAGGAACAGCATCCCAAAGTAATGAAAGGGTTAAAAGGGCAACAAAAAAAGGGGGGGAAAGAAGAATTGATCACAAAACAAAAAGAGTATAACAAGAAAATGAAAGAAGCAAGACCCAAAAAACTAAAGTTCAAACTGGAGGATTATGTTGCACTTAAAACAAATAAAGAAGGTAAGGAAACCCCCCTTCATCCAAATGTTCTGTTTGCACAAATTGTCGAACTTGAAAAGGACTATGCAAAATTAATCACAAAAATTGGATTTATCTCAACGTACATTTCATTGAACAGACTCAGTAAAATTAAAAAACCAAACATTTCATTTGATCGTACCAAGGAAGTGACATTAACAAGAGCATGTAAAATTAAAAATTAAACGAGACTTACCTGTAAGTTGAAGTTTGATGATAATTCTACCAAATCCGCAGTGGTACTGAGGGTTAACATGAGATTACACACGTGCCGCCGTAACTCGTCAGGTTTTAAAGAAAGCGATTGTGGACACAATTAAATTATCTGAGGGTTAACATATAGGGAGGGTGTAACAAGAGCAAGGGTAGGGCATGTTAACCCTCAGTACCACTGCGGATTTGGTAGAATTATCATCAAACTTCAACTTACAGGTAAGTCTCGTTTAATTTTTAATT
>JAOTRI020053735.1:0-17368 GCA_028564885.2 Zoanthus sanctaehelenae
TTAAAATAAGGAGGCAGCAGATTGTTATGAAATTTGAACATAAAACTTGCAATTTGTAGCTGAACAAGGTCACATAATTGTGGCGAGCTAGTCCGAATATATTGCAACAGAGACAATTACATCGTAACAGTATGTCATTAAATATCTTAAAAGGAAGAGAAGTGTACTTATGTGAAACATTTCGGCTGTGTTTACACGGTGTTGCTAAAATATTAACGGGTCAAAAATTTACACGTTTTGGCGTTCAAATATTTTACCGGTTAAGTGTACAAAGGCTTGTCCTTCAAAACCGAGGTCATATTTTTGTCCAGTGCCGTCAACCGGGTAAATTTTTGAACAGTTTATAGTTTTTACCAGGTTACTCGATACGTGTATGTGTCAACTTGTAGATACAGTAATAGATAATAACTTCACGGCTATTCCAATACAAATCCTAATATAATTTATGAATTTATTTGTTTTTTATTTGTTTTTAATTGTGATTTTGTTCTTTTTAGTGCCATCTTTGCTCCAGCTTGCCTCTCTCACACGATCTTGACAAGAAGGTACGAAACCATTGCTCTTAGAAATGTCGTCAATTTTAGGGAGTCTAACTGCGTTATGTAAGGCTCCGGGAGAGTGGGGGGGGGGGCAGTGGCTACCCTACAGAGTTTTAGATGGTGAAGTGCCGCTGAACTTTTACAAACCCGAACCTGTTCTAAATTAGAAATGGCCTGATTTTGTTACCCTGTACTAAACTAGCATTTCGCAATTCTTTTATCTTAGTTTTTACCCATGTCTTAAAAAGTACAGCCAAGAAGAGGCCTGGAAAACTTTTGCATATTCTGTGGTATCCAACGAGTAGTATTTCACCCGGGTTTCCAGACATTACTAGCGAGCGACTTTCTAAATGGCGCAAAAACTGTGTGCGTACGAATGTTTACAATGATTTTAATTTAGATTCATCAGTACTAGTGTTGACCAGAAATTAAAACGCCAGCACAAACTGCAATTTTCGTTGCTCGTTTTCTACGCGGGAGACAAATTGGTTAGTATCGGGGGGTGAAGAGGAATAATGGAATAAGAATAATGGATATTTTTTCAACTGGAATAACGGAATAATGGCTATATTTTTCTTGGAATAATGGAATAACAAGTTTTTTTCAACTGGAATAACGGAATAATGGCTATATTTTTCTTGGAACAATGGAATAACGAGTTTTTTTTGAACGGGAATAATGGAATAATCAACATCATTATTCCTCTTCACCCCCCGATTATGATGTTCGCAACAACGATTCAACTAAACTAGTTTCCCGGCACTTTAATTTCTTTAATCACTATATCTCGGGTTTTATAGTTTTTGGCTTATCTTTGGTTAGGGTCGACAACGATTGCGCAAAACCAAAGTGATGCGATTGGTACATATAATCCCAATGGGATGAATGAACGCTTCACTCTTTTCTAATTTATTCATTTTTAAGTTTTGTCTCATTGTTTGTTGTTTTTAATTTTCATAGCTACCTTGCTTCGATTGGCAAGTTTCTCTTCTCTCTGCCTACATAAACCCACCATTTTGCTTTTGCTTTTTTTTACTCCGAGGAAGGACTAACGTCCGAAACGCCAGTAAATATTTTTTCTTTTATACAGTGTATAATTCACATATTTATGACTAAACTGTTTCTTTAGAAACACCGACGCATCTCAAACTAGTTTAGCACTAGTTAGTTTTCTCTTTTCTCAGTGATCTCGGCAAACTTAGCTGAAAATTTTCGAGGTAATCTTGAGCTAAATTTTACACCTTTTCTGAGGACTGCAGGAATCTCAGCACAGCCGGACCAGACCGTTTCATGTAATGGGGCCTTACTTTAAGTCTACTTTATCTTATCTTAATAATAAAAAGCTGTTTAAGTTACGCTATTTTTAAATTTTCAATAAAAGAAAATATCAACAATTTAACAAAAAAAAGTTAAACTCGAGACTTCATGAAACCGCGAGAGAAAGTCGGATAGTTTGACGCTGTGCTTTAAACCAATGGGATGTTTGGCCCCGCGATGTGGTTCCAGTCTAGACCCACAATACCGACCCTAGCTCACCATAGAGTCTACAATATCTCAGTTGGTACAGCATCCGACTAGAACACGGAGGGTCAGCGTGGGTTCAAATCTCATCTGGGACTCGGATTTATTTTTCCGAGTATCTCCTTGTTTGCTACATTGAAAGCAAAAAATATGTAAATGAAAGAGAATGAGAATGTGTTGTTGGCGTACGGCTTTTTTCAGTCCTTACTGCACTAATGTTGTTGAAAAATGCCTTTCTCATCAGTTTATATTATAGCACAATCGAAATAAGAACTTCTTAAACAGCAAGAACGTGGTATATCGACGTTACATTTCAGCTATGTAACCCCTAGCCAGCTCCTGACAATTAATGCCTGATTTTTATTTACACTTCTTTTCTTATAACGGCCAGTAAATCTTTCCGATTCTCATTGTTCTTGACTTTTTGTGATTTGAGCCTCAAATCGTTCTTAGTTCTGTTCTTATTACTAGCAGCTCAAAACATAATAGAAACAATCAAGGCATTGTATTTGAAACGATGTGCCTCGCATTCTATCAGTAAAATAATTCAATGTGAAACACCGTGAGGCTTCCTGTGTATTATATTGTGTTGGTAAGTTCAGTGACCAGGCCTTCGGTGAGCAGGAAATTTGGTACTGCTTATTTTAAAAACTAAAGCAATTGGCAATTGGCTTGTATCCTGTTGAAGAGTAACTTGATCCAGCAGATATATTTGCTCCAGTGGCTGTGTTTATCCATCTCCTGTCAATATGCAGCGTTTTGGACCGATTGTTCTTGTCCGCTCAAACCGCTCCTTTAGGAGCGACCAAATGTTGCAAAAGAAATGACCATTACTTCATTTACTTTCTTTCCTTCATTACTTTTGTTTTATTTTTATTGTTTTAAATGTGGATCTAATTTCTTTCCTTTTGTTAGATGTAGCGGAATAAAGTAAGTTGTTTTTATCGTTTTTAAAAAACCGCTCCTTTCGGAGTGATCGTTTTAAATTATGTTTTCATTAGTGAGCCACTGTTGGTATCCTGTTGGTAAACTGTCGGTAAGCTGTCGGTAAACTGTCGGTAAACTGTTGGTTATCTGCTGGCCGACAGTCGGTTGTGGTGAGCTGTTCTTCACGATCAACTACGTAAAATTAAATATTTTTATTTATTATCTCGGCCAGATATTGTTCTTAAATTTTGGCCAATTTAAGTTTGTTCTATTCACTCAGTTTCAGAGTCTCTACTATAACAGGTCTTTATATACCGTGATTTTTACGCAAATTATTGAAGTGCACTTCACTTTTCATTAACAGGCAGTACCCGGCCTCGCTCAATTGCTGTACTCACTTCATAGCTATATAGTCTTGTGTCGCCAATAATCGCATACCATTTATCATAATTTTTTACTGTATCAATACATATATATTTAGCTTGTTAATCGCAATTAATTAATATTCTAATGTCTTTGAATATTTTTAATCAATGTCTAATCGCAATCTAAAGTTGCACTTTTTTGGTTAAAGGAATATTGCCTTCCGTTAAAGAGCCTGGAGGCAGTTGTTCCCGTTACCTGCATCTAACTTGTCCTTTTGTGCTTTAACACGTTCTGTGCCTCTGTCATCACGGGTTCCAAATATACTTTTAGCGTTATCAATAATTTCATGGGTACAACTTCTAGTTTCTGGCCGTAGGCCAGCATCCCAATCACAGCTACCGTTTCAGCGATATTATCCTGTTGTCCGGATGTCCTTTTTTGGCTTAACTTCGGCGTGTTTTTAGAATACTGTTTGGAGCCAACCATAGGTCGAAATTTTCTTTTCTGCAGAGGCTAGGCTCCCCATTTATAAAGTCCCATGCATTTTATCATGGGAACAAAGTTTTTACAACGAGGGAAGTGTGCTTTTATTAAATTTCATCGGTTTCGCTAAAGACAAGTTTTTAGCAAAACATTCTATTTCTAAAGTTTGCAAATGTGTCCAGAAGAAAGCAATGGACAAAGTTGTGGAAAACCAAAATACTTAACAAATCCCAGTTAAAAATCAGATGCGATATATCGATCTTTTTAAAATATGCTGACACCAGCATGATTAATTTGTCAATATGCAATCGCTTCTCAATATAATATTTGACCCGTGAGGCCGAGGAGGGCCAGTCAGGCCAATCGCGACCAATCACATGTGAATACGCAACGGGCGACCCACTACTAAATATGAGTTGCCAAGGCGTCGGCCACGCATTTATGTAATTTTGACCAATCACAACTGAAATCACACAAGGGACTCACGTACGTTAAGTCGGGCATAATTAACTCAAAAAATCAGCGCAAAACAGGAACCTCTTGTTTCTGTTTCTCCCACATAAAAGCAGACACCTGTACTTGTGGCGTATCTTTTATATAGAAGAATTTAACCCTTTCATTCCCAGTTGAATTACTAAGTTCTCCCAACTGAAGCCCATACTTTTCATTGAACATTTTTGAAAGAATTTCATATTAATCTTCTGTAGTTTGCATTGTTTGATCAATTTTCGTTTTCTCATTACCAAATGTCTTTTTTTGAATTTGTTACTTTATGAGAAGTTGCATGCAGATAATTTATTGGGAGTGAAAGGGTTAAAGGAAAAACAACAACTACATGTGATTTGTCAATTACTGGCATTGATTACAGAAAACAATACACGATCGTATAGCATTTGGAAGAACAACGACTTCCTGTAACCAGTTGGAAGAACAATTAATCGAAGAACAATCGACTGTACGAGTGCTTCTTGTCGTTTAGGCTTCAGTTTAAGGTTACCCTGACATCTTCTCCGAAGAACACTTTTATTCCGTGTCTTTCGTGAAAATCCTGTCATATAATTAATGACAGTGAATGAAAATTGGCAGTAAAAGACCTGTATATATCGGGCCTTCAGTGCTATATAATTGAACTTTACAAGATCTTTCCCTCTTTCAACTGAGATATGTGCATGGGTACGAAGTTAGAATTTTAGTAAACAAAATCGTAAGATAAATGTAAGGAATTAAATTGGATTAAAACGATAGCAAACTTTGACTTTCGCCTAGTTTTTAACTCTGAATCAATTGATCAGAAACTAAAAAGAGCTCGTTATACATCATCGACTTATGTCCCAAGAGCTACTACACATATTCATGTAATTCATGTTCCTCAGACGATAATCGCTGATTTTCAATATATTGTATTTTTTGTTTTGATATAAAACAAACAAAACTGAAACAGCAAATAAATTAAGAACAATGACCCTCGGCAAAATTGACTGGTTCTCAATCTCATGAAAAGACTTGTATTTCGATGTGTTAGGACCTAAAAAATCTCAAAATCGTTTAGGTACTGTACGTGTAAAACTTTGACTTTTGAAAAAGCAATGCCAACAGGAATTCTATGTGCTGGAATTAAACACTTGAGCTCCTTGAGATTTCGGTCACAGCCTATATGGAAATGACGCAAAATTTGAAATCAATCGCTTAACAAAGCCCTTTGAACTAAGCCGGGCGGTTCATTTGTTTCATTTCTTTTGCTCGTAAACGATACCGAATGAGTTAAACTCATTAATATGTGGAAAAATGAACGATACTCTAAATGTTTTAAAAATAGTTGCGGTAACTCAAGGCTCTATTAATATCTTCTTGTAAAGTACTAGTTTAGAGAACATTTTGAAGTATTATTTTATTTCCGTACCAGTAAGAATACCTTAGCATATTTTTTGTGATAAAATTTTGTACTTCAAACAATAAGCCTTAATTAGCACGTATATCTTAAGTTAAGCACGCATGCACGAATTATCAGATTCGCTGCAACCGATTTGAATGACAGCTGGAATTGTATGGTTTTTGCTGTTAGTGTTAAGCACGCCATGAAGCTTTCCTATCACACAAATTGAAACAGGATTTAAAAAGAATTAACTTGTAATTTTTTTTCTTCCTAACTCTTTTTCACAAATAAGCAATAACGAAATTTGGAATTCCTAAGCAATGATGTTTTCTATCATGTGCCATACTGAATCCGACTTATAAATGAATAGTAAGTTAATCTTCGAAGCTCTGTAAAGCATTATTTTTTGTCTGACAGGTTGACTTGTGCAAACTATACGGTGAAGTTAGTATTATAAATTCAGCACGTAATTCAGTTTCGTCACTGACCTAAGGAATCTAAGCACCTATTAAAAACGACACAATATATTGTTGTCGTGCCATATATAAAATTTACTCCGGCCTTTCTCAGTCATAACTTTTATGTAGTATAGCTGTATTGAAGAGCATTTCGAGTTTGAAAAGCAGCTAAAGCCAAATAAAAACCGCCGGATCAGTTTTTGTCAGGTATGTCAAGCTTTTTACGGTACATTTAAGTTTTCTAAAAATTATTTTCGCCATTATATTTACAGATGCTATGATATGTTGTTCGTTGTTTGAGTTTCATATTTTGGATAATTGTCAGAAATGCTTTGACTTTTTATTAAAAAAGCAAATATATATAACACATATATTTCAAAACAGGTTTCTAAATGCAAGCTGGTGAATAATTGTCATTTTTCTGAAATATACAAACGATTTAATAAAGTGTTTTAGTCTTGACATGGTTGGCGCAGTTGATAAGATCTCTGCTTTCCAACCACAAGGTCCTCAGTTCGATCCAGGCACTTTGTCGAGATTCGAATATTTGTGTGATCTTCTTTTCCGCCTAAGCCAACTCAGCTTTCCATCCTCCCATGGTAGGTAAATGAGTACCATCGTCTACTGGAAGCTAACCTGCGATGGATTAGTGTCCCGTCCAAGGCCAGGATAGTCAAAGACTCTCATCCGCTTAGCACTAGAGAAACCGGAGATAAGCGCCGGCTCCATGGGCCACTGGGCTCGAAAGGATCTAGCTTTAGTCTTGACAACGGGTTGAAACGTTTTTGGATATCTCCGCTTAAGAACCAAAGAACAGAACTGGTTTGTTCCTCGCCGCAGGCTAGCATCCTAATCACAATGCCGTTTCAGATTTTGTCCTGTCTTGCGGATGTTCGTTTTTCGAGTTAACGTCGGCGTGGTATTCGTTTACTATTCGCGGAGCCAATCCTAGGTCGAATTTTCTTTTCTGCAAGGGTTTGACTCCCCAATTGTTAAAATTACATGTATTTTACCATGGAAAAAAAGTTTTTACCACTGGGGAAATGTGTTTTTATTAAATTTTATCGGTTTTGCTAAATCAAATGTTTTGAAGACAGTTAAAATTTTGCCAATGAGCCCAGAAGAAAGTAGTTGGCGGCGTTTTGGAATACCTAAATACTTGTCAAAGTCCTGTTGAAAATCAGATGCTCTGCATCGATCTGCGATCGTGATATATAAATCCCAAATGTGATCCTTTATGATACGTGCCAAATATTGCAAATCCAGTTGTCAAGAGCAAACATTTTTAAGACGCTTAAACACTAACTATGCCGAAAAACTAAGCCGCCAGCGATATACCTTGCTCGAAGCAACAACTATAGTCGTTAGCTGTAGTTATTTATAAAGCTTTTACTCATTCTATAGCTATATCCTTTTCTACAACCTTAACTATTAAAGAGCTTATAGTTATAGTAAGATGAAATACCAGTAATAAAATGTTTTTAGGGTAATCCTTTTTCAATAACTGATTTTAATACCTTTTTGTCGTAACATTACAAGCACAAAATATTCGAACAAAATAATTATAACGATCAGATAACAATCAAGTCTGCTTAGAAAGTCTGCGCGTGCTTTTATATTCACCAATAATTGACAGGAACAAAATCCTTGTTGTCTCTGTTTTTTTAAAGCTCTCAGTCACGGATGTTTTGACCAAGGGCTGACCCTTTCAATGTCTAAAGTGCTTCCACTTCTTATCAATACAATGAATGACCATAAAATTTTAACAGGATTTGTTTATACGTTACTTCTGTCCATTTCTTTCGCTATTGTAACAAACCAAAGATTTTCTTGTTGTAATGAGGAATAACTTTGTATAGTCATGAGTGTGGTCTCCATCGCTATAGTTGGTAATGAATAGCCTGTTTAGTTACAAATTTATACAATCCCGACTTCCATTCACAACCTCGACTGAGCAGCTTGGGACGGCATGATCTTCTACCCACTGTATACAGTTGATAGTTCAGTTTGTGGAATACCCATGTTTTATTACAATGAAAAAAAAGTGCCCTAATTGAATAGCAATAAAACTGGACAAGGCGGATTCGGAAAAATTACTTATCTTCAGCGCAAAATGAAATGAAAGAGTCCTTTCGATTTAAAAAATGTTGTATGTGGTAGTGTCAAAATTCCCAAAATTTGAGATTTATTTCTTTTGTAAGTTCTCGACCGACTAAAAACAACAAGTGTTTGTGAGCATTCATCGTTCACAACTTGAACTTCGCTCGGACAGATCAGACAGTTGGACAATGGCCAATAACAATTTCTATTATGCAGTTAGGCTCATTTTAAACAAACCGGGATCTTTTTTTTGAGTTGTGCACACACAAAAAACAAATTAAAAAAAACAATCACAGTTTTTGTGTTGAAAATGTGCTCAAAATCTGGTGTTTTCCGCATGCCATATTTATGTATTATTTCATATATTGTTTCACAATCTCAGATGACGTTTATCATGGAACCAGGTTGGAGGAAATTTTGTTCTAACTAATATTGAAGTAATGTATTCCCCTCCAGAAACGACTCAAAGATCGAAGCAATTTGGAAACTCATTTTGACCTCGAATAGCTCAAAACAAAACTAAATACTTTTTATTCTCCTAACTGAGTCTTCATTCTCCAGTTTAGACTGCCGTCTTAATGTTTTGACTATTCAGCAATTGTTTGTCGAAGTTCTTCAACTTATTATATGTTTTGTGTTGTACGAGAAATCAGATAGATCTTTATTCTATTGTCAATCGTTCATCGTTTTTGCTTTGATGAGACAGATTTTTATTGTTTTTTTCTCTAAGGGCTACTATTACAAGCAGCGTTTTTCAATGCTTTTGTAATCTCTAATAAAGTACATTAACACCGGAAGAGCTTTTTAATATCATTGTTTTCTTAATAAAAGTCAAAAGTAGCTATGTTTTTTCATTGTTAAGTGTCAATCATCGTCAATCATAAAGCATTGACATTGTTTAACTAATTTTTAAGTCAGCAGCTTTAGTCGCGAAAATCTCATAGAAGAAGGATGGCAAAGAATCACTACAGCGTGTTGCTGTCACTTATGATAGCTTTTGGTTTCACAAGAAATGTAGCTTTACTCATCAACATTCCAGCACTCAATCCTGGAGATGCAGCTCCTCCGTTCGTCTTACGAACTTTGTTAACTCAGTTGGTTTACAATCCAAATTCATCAGATTCAAATATTCAACCACCGCTTGTCTTTCATGCCTTCACAAACAAGTCAGGCTTTTTAGAAGCGTTTCTTCACAAGAGTGAATCGCTAATAGATTTGATAGCCAATTCTCCTGAAAATGCCCACTATGTTTTTATGTCCTGGGACGAAGAAGCTTCTCTCATTTCCAAGAGGATGGAAGAAAGATTGAGATCCGCATGCTATAAGTACCACATTAGCAGATGGTAAGTAAACCCTTTTATTACAGCTTAGAAAAAGGCCTGGCTTCAGAAATATCCCACCCAAAGAGCTTTTTGCTTCCTGATGAATGTCCGAGGACAAGAAAGGAAATTTAGGTTAATTTGTTAATTTTGTGGTAAACCGCGGAAACTGTGGAAATTAACTAGTTAGAATTAATTTGTGTTGCAAATTTTCGTTATAACAAAACTTATCGCTTTAGGTCCACTTTTACTTCGTTATGCATTAAAAGGTAATCTTCAATAAATTTGAAGTAAATCACTAAATATTTGTACAAACACTTTCGTTCATTTATTTTTATAAGAACGACGAAATTTTCAATTGAGGCTGAACGTTCTTAAACATTTTCGTTATATCAGCCTCAAATGTTCATAAACATTTTCTTAAAACATCTTTACTATATGTGGAAGGTTTCTGTATACTTTGATTTGTACTGACTTTCAGTTCTTGCCAGTTTGTCTCAAGAATTATACAGGAGAACTGCAATTTGGTAAATAAAAAACTAGTGATATAAAATTGTTTTCTGCAAACATTAGTCAAGAAGGCAAAGCAAATTTTCCAAAAACACTGTATGAATTATCACCTCATAAATAAATATTCTTCTCCTTTTCTCAGCCTCATGCAGCATGTTTAACATGTTCTTAAATTTTTTCCGCCTCGTGTTATTATAAAAATGGTTTTTATAAAATGAAAAGGGTGCAACGCACAAGTATATTTTTCCATAGGTAAACGCACTGATTTTGCAGAGTTTTCAATACCAAACGTTTTTTAAAATCAGATAACTTTGACATTCTGAAATTGTTCTCTCTTTGATATTTCAACTATAGAAATTTTAAAAGAAATTTTGAGCCTGTTTGCAAAAGAAATAAAAATGATAAAACTTACTAAACCACTATAAATTGCAACTGAAAAACAAAATATATCTCAACATTTGAATATATATAGCCGGGCAGGCGCGTAGCCAGCCAGTTTTTTCCCGGATTCAACAGACTGAATATTTAATGATCTCAAAGGACCATTTTGTCTGTCCTGTACCTTCATTTTCCGAAATGAAAGAAATTGTATAAAGAAAAGTGCTATGATTTCAGAAAAACTGGTAAGCCCGGGCCTGGCGTACAGGTAGCTAGGCGCCTGATAGAGCACCTTTTATATAGCAATTCATTTTGCTTGTCTTTAAAAAGTAAAACTATTAGATGCGAATCCGGTAATTGTTTTTTGCCTTTTTAATTACTTGAAAAGCTATGCCAGTTGTCATGGACTCTTGTCTTGAGAAAGTAAGCTCTTATTTATCTTGTTTCAAAATATTTTAATAAAAAGCTAAAGGTCAGTGTTACTCATTCCATCAAACTCATGAATCAGTTTAAATCATCCATCACGTATCTCGTCTCGAATAGAATGCGTAAAGAAATTGAATCACATTTGCGCAAAAGCACTATCGTCGAAAGGTAGATTTAATTTGTTGTGTTTCACCGGCTGAAAGAAATCGAAACAGATGCTGAAAAGATTCAAAGTGTAACTAGGCGCGTTCGTATGCGGTCATTTGCCTCAAATTTTGACATTCAGTTCCTCTCTCCCAACATTAAAATTTTCGATTTATAATTTTTTAAAACTAAAGAGTAATTAAAGATATTTGATGCCGAACTTTCATACAAACTCTCTCTTTTTTTGAGCCACTTTGCCTATTAACCAAGACGGCGGCGAAAACCGTGATAAGGCCTATTCAAACGAACAAAGGAACACTTAATGCAGCCACACAGTGACTCACTAATAAAACACCATACACGTGCTAAAACTCATGACCTGAAAGATGATAACTTCTACAAATATAAATACAACAGTTCGGGTAGCTTGGCTAAATATAAAGCAACCTTCGTTCATTGCAAAAAAATCAGGGCCTGCAATTGGTCAAAATCGATAACGTGATTTTGGTCTGTCTGACACTAACCGACAACACCCTGCGGTTATGACCCTTCACCTTTGTTTTTCTGATTTATAAAGCCATGGCCAAGTCTCAAACCAATGAATAAATAAGTCGAAATTATGTTGGTTGAGTTTTCACCCAAGCGAAAGTTGTCATTTATCACACGATTCTTGTAAAGCAGTTTGGGACATATTTGCTTAGTTTTTTTTTTTCTGTTTGAATTTCCAGCTAAAATATTAATATTATGGGACACTTCGTTTGATTTACTAGATATCAATATTATAATTGAAAATGTAAAGTTTTTCCGCTGGAAAACCACAATTTTTCGTGCAAAAAATGCTGCCTTAAATATAAAAACAACGTTAATATCGCTTTAGTGTTGCACATAACGATGAAAAAAACCATGTAAGATATTCGCAGGTTTTTAAGTTTTGAAACCTATGTCCACGTGCTTAAAACAGCTTTGATTTAATTTGCATTATGTAAAGAAATGTTACTGGGTTAGGAGGGCGTCACATTTCGCCTTTCAGTCCACGAGAAACATCATGGCGAAGTTTTTCAAATCCCCTCCTATCCCCCCCGACACACACACCCTGAGAAACGTCACAGATATGTCAGACAAATTAATCGAAGTTTTTCTTCTACTGTGTTACGCTTTTACTTTCTCTCTTGAAAATTCCATACAATCAGTACCATTGATCATGCGATTGTTCAAATTGAATTTCGTAATGTTCATGGTTGCTAAGCACGCGGAAATTGTTGCAAAAAAAACTTTCTAAACTTGTTTGGGAAAAGAAAACGTTTTGGTTATTCTAACTAACCAATAGTTTATAGCTATAAAGCAGTGATTAGTTTCAAATTTAAAGGGCAAAAAGATATTGTAGACAATGGATTTTTAACAATATGGTGCAATAAGTACAAACATCACTGTAAGTCACGATTTTATCCAAACACTTTTCACAAAAGAAGTGTTTTTGCACCTTTCAAGTTTTGGATTGATGAAATTCCTTGTTGTCTCCGTAACTAAAGTATCTGCTTTTATGTGTTTGTAGAACGTCAGTGCAGCTATGCAATGGTTTTGTAATTATCTTAAAAACGAAGTTTTTAAAAATTCGAGTTTTATCCCACAATTATCGATATTCCCTCGTTGTTTACTTAAAAAACGTCACGATTCCGAACCCCCTCCCCCACTCCCTAAGGCCTAACGTCACCATGACGTTTCTCGTGGAGAAATCGATATGTGACGTTCCCCTTAACATAAAACAAAAACATACGTACAGCACCAATATCGGTAGAACCATTACATATGACAATCAAGAGGATGGTGATGATAATGTCTATAATAACAATAATAGCAATATTGATGGTAATATTGATAATGATGATGATGGTGATGGTTAATGTTGATCAATGATGATGGTAATACTGATTATAATGATGACAATGGTGGTTGAAGATGAAGATCGAGATGATGTCAATAATAGTAATTAAGATGATGAAAAAGAAGATGATGATGATAATGTCTATAATGACGATAATAGCCACGATGGTAATACCGATAATGTTGATGGTGGTGGTTAACGTTAATTTATGCGCTTTCACGGCTGCTCATATAATTTTGTTGCTCTCGAAATTTTGATAAATTTTTAAGTCTTTTAACCGTTGTATTCACTGCAAACATTTAACATCTGTTCATAAGAGTTTTAATCTACTATGGCTGGTATTTTTTCAAGCCGTTGCCGCTCACTTCGTCGATTGAACCCTCCAACTGCCAATTTAAACTTCCAGCCATTTGTGACCAGCGAAGCAAGTCAAAGTATGAACAAAATTAAATATTCGCGTCGATCGCTGTTGAGCCTTCGACCTCGACCAAGTCGCCCACCAATTGAGAAATTAACTTACAACCGTATCAAGGATTGTGGTATACTTAAACCTTTCCGTGGATTTCGCGCCGGCAAAGCCATTTTATCTCGCAAAGATGGAGTCTTACTAAATATTCCTACTCGAATTAACAACCGAGAAATTAGCATACCATGGTCTCAACGCTCAAAGTGTTTAGTAAACAACCGATGTGATCGCAATTATTCGAATATTATTCCACTCAAGCGCGTTCCACAACTTTATCCGCTATCGAAAAAGACCCTAGCGTTTGCAAATGTTAACGCAAGATCACTTAGAAATAAATCAGAGATATTCATTGACCATTGCATCGATAGCAAAATCGATGTTAAACTTGGCTCCGAGAGGACGATACTGCCATCCTTGCTGCCCTTACACCCCAAGGTTATCTCTTCCAAAATGTCCCACGAACCACGGATATACTGTCGCGGTCTGGAGGTGGCACCGGGATCTTGTTCAGGGATAGTCTGAAGATAAATCTTGCCGAAGAAAAACAAATGGACTCCTTTGAATCATCAGAATGGAAACTAGCTACACGTGGGCGCTCATATAAATTTGTCATTGTTTATCGTCGGCCATACTCATCCTGTTCCTTCCAGTGTATTCTTTGAAGAATTTGCAGTCTACATTGAGAGCATAGTCCTTTGCCCGGAAATATTGATTTTTGCAGGAGATTTCAACTTCCATATGGACAATTTGTTTAATACTGATGCTAGTCACTTCAACGATCTACTGTTATCCTTCGGTCTATTACAACACGTTAACTTCGCAACACATATTTCGGGGCACTGGCTTGACCTCATTATTACGCGTTCTTCAAATGACGTGCTTGCTTTATCTCCTAAACCGTCACTATTCTTGTCTGATCATTGTTTTGTTGAATGTGACCTTGCGATTCCATCGTCTGCGTCGACAATGAAAGATGTGTGTTATCGTAAATGGAAAAACCTTGATTTAGGGACCTTCAAAGAATACATTGCTCATTCCAAATTGTCGCAAATATCTCCTGATGCACTCCCGGCACAGTAGAATCTTATTCTCCGAGCAGGCTTGGATAAGTATGTGCCACTCCAGCGAAAGTGTATTAAAATCCGACCTAAAGTCCCTTGGTTTAATGATAAACTCAAGTTGATGAAGACTAAACGGCGCAACCTTGAGAAAATAATGAGAAACAGCAACCTTGTCTCTGACGTTACAGCTTATCGCAAACTATATAATCGATACTGCTCGCATCTCAAACACACCAAAATAACATATTACTGTAACCTCATCAACGACTGCGCAGACGACTCTAAGAAACTTTTTCAGATTGTCAATTCACTTTGCAATGTAAGATCAGACAACCCATTGCCGCCTCACACAAATCCTCGGCAGCTGGCAAATGACCTTGTTGAGTTCTTCTGCCGTAAAATTATCATCATCAAAGAAAAAATTAACAGTTGTAACTCACAGCCTTCATCAGTAAAACCACCCTCGCCCCCAGATAAACTTGTAAGACTATCTCCTATGACTGAAGATGATGTTCAACAGATAATCACCTCCATGTCAAACGCAAGTTGCCTCCTTGATCCCATACCAACCTGGCTAGTCAAGAAATGTACCAACGAACTCGTACCGACAATAACGAAGATGATCAACTGGTCATTTATGAGCGGAAACGTTCCCGAAGACTGAAAAGTTGCTTTAATCAAACCATTGCTTAAAAAAAATTGGCCTTGAACTGACCTTTAACAACTTTTGACCGATTAGCAATTTGCCCCTTGTTTCAAAGATTGCAGAAAAATCGGCCATCCCGCAGCTTCTCCTACATTGCAACGAAAACGCATCACTTCCGCCGGGTTAACCAGTCCTCGTACAGACAGCATCGCTCTACAGAAACTGCATTGTTACGTGTACAAAATGACATCTTGATGAACATGGACGAACAAAAAATTACCTTGCTAGTTCTTCTCGATCTCAGTGCGGCCTTCGATACCATTGACCATGGCATAATGACCCAAATTCTTGATAGTGCGCTTAACTGGTTTACATCTTTCCTCTCTGGTCGGAAACAGCGAGTACTTATTAACCAACATCAATCAAACGACTTCCATCTCACTAGTGGAGTACCTCAGGGTAGCTGTCTGGGGCCTATTTTGTTCATAATGTACACCTCTTGGCTTTTTCACATTGTTAAGAAACATTTGCCAAACATGCATGGATATGCAGATTACTTGCAACTTTACGTAGCCTTCCGACCCGACACGCAAATATCTCAGGACCACGCTATAACATCCATAGAAAACTGTATCTCTGACATTCGTGCCTGGATGTCTAATCACCAACTAATGCTAAACGACAGTAAAACTGAACTTCTAATTATTGGCTCCAAGCAACAACTCGCAAAAGTTCATATTAACTGCATTAGCGTTGGCTCCACCAAAATTAAATCTGTTCCCAAGGTTCGTAATCTTGGCTCGTGGCTCGATGAATACATGTCAATGAATGCACATGTTGGCCAGGTGTGCAGCAAAGGTTTTCATGGTCTATACAAAATTAAACAGATTCGAAATTTCTTATCTGAAGATGCTACCAAAACATTAATCCACGCTTTTGTAACTTCGCATATTGACTACTGCAACTCACTCCTCTACGGCCTCCCAAAAATTCAGTTAAACCGTCTGCAAAGATTACTCAATGCTGCTGCCCGAATTACCTGCTACGTTCCTTGTTATGCTCACATCACCCCTGTCTTAAAAAAACTTCACTGGCTACCTATTTCCTACCGCATTAACTACAAAATTGCTCTTCTAGTTTTCAAAGCATTGCATAATCTGGCGCCGTCTTATCTGATCGAACTCCTACAAACAAAGTCTGCACTATCTTTCAGTGTCCAGAAGATTTTGTTTTCATTTAAAGTTGAAATAAAATGGGAACTGGAAAATGGTATATGGTCATGGAAAAGTCATCGAAAAGAATTTCATTTCAGTGTGAAACCTGAATAAAACGTTTGGAAATGATCGACTGTTAAACGTTTACCAACAAAAATTATATTCTGTTGAAGATTACAATAAATATATCCAAAAACTAAAATTAAAAAAAAAAAATATTTAATCTATTTAATTTTTGTTTGTTTGATATTAGGTTTCAGCAACATTGTTAAAAAGGCTTCAAGTACACCATCGGATTACATCGGCATATCATGCACAACTAAATGGATTGGATGAAAGGACAAATCAAAGAATTAAAAAGTATTTAAATACTGACTGAAAAAATGCAACCACCAAATTTTGAAACTATTTAACAACTAGACGCATGGACCTTGGGGGCGAAGGGTTTAATTGTTTTAGTATCACCCAATTGGACGGACAGAAAAAGAAATAATAAAGTTAGCAAATGCAAGTTGAAGAGAGATTTATTTGGAAATAAAACAAAAGAAAGATAACTAATAGTCCTATAGTAGCGTAGCAAATTAAAATGCAGGATTTGCAATAGTTCACTAAATTTGGTACAAAACTTAATTACTGCATGTAATAATCAACATATGGCCTCATATATCTTCTGTTGACTACTACATTTAAAATATCAATTTAACATATTAAAAATCAATTATCGAATTTACACATTTTGGGTATTTTTGTGTAAAACCTAGACTTTTATTATTTTAAAGATGTATAATATGTATATGTTATATATTCAAAAAGGACTTTAAACAAGCTTGTCAGTAAAGAAAATGACTGGAATGAATACCTTGATAGTGCAATCTGTGCTATCAATGCAACCAGTTGGTCTGGCTTAGTGGCCGCTCCTGCGTACGTCACGCCCATCTCGTTATTTATTTCAGAAGGCGAATCGCGCGGACATTCCATCTCGAAGCGTACGGCCATTTTAATTGATTCGGCAAGTTTTTGTTGGATTTGTTTGTTAAACGGTTTGGTTTTCCATT